>PVIY010056416.1:0-13318 GCA_004026745.1 Myrmecophaga tridactyla | reverse complement strand
CATGTTATAAGAATTATACACCATGACCAAGTGGGGTTTATGCCAAGAATGCAAGGATGGGTCAACATAAGAAAATCAATTAATGTAACAACACACGTTAACAAATAAGAAGGGAAAAATCACATGATCATCTCCATTGATCCTGAAAAAGCATTTGACAAAATTCAGCATCTTTTTCTGACAAAAACATTTCAAATGATAGTAATCAAAGGTAGTTACCTCAATATGATAAAGGGCATAAATGAAAAACTAATAGCCAGCATCATACTCAATGCAGAGAAACTGAAAACTTTCCCTAAGATCAGGTACAAGACAAGGATGCCCACTGTCACCACTATTATTCAACATTGTACTAGAAGTACTAGCTGGAGTATTCAGGCAGGAAAAAGAAATAAAAAGCATCCAAACTGGGAAAGAAGAAGTGAAACTCTCATTACTTGCAGATGATATGATACTATACTTGGAAGATCCTGAGAAATCTACAAAAAGGTTACTTGAGCTAATAAATTCAGCAAGGTGGCAGGATGTAAAATTAATGTGCAAAAATCAGTAACATTTCTCTACACAGAAATGACTTAGCTGAGGAGCCAGTTAAGGAAAAAAATTCCATTCAAAATAGCAACTAAAATAATCAAGTACTTAGAATGAACTTAAATAGGGATGTAAAGGACTTTACACAGAAAACTACATAACATTGCTAAAATAAATCAAAGGAGATCTAAATAGGTGGAAAGACATTCCCTGTTCATGGATAGGAAGGCTACATATAGTTAAGATGTCAATTCTCCCCAAATTGATCTACAGATTCAGCATAGTACCAATCAAAATTTCAACAACCTACTTTGAAGATTTGGAAAAGCTAACTACCAAATTCATCTGGAAGGGAAAGAGACCTTGAATAGCTAAAAGCATCCTAAAAAAGAAGAACAAAGTGGGAGAATTAACACTCCCTGACTTTTTAACCTATTATAAAGCTACAGTGGTCAAAACAGCATGGTACTGGCACAAAGACAGAAGCATTGACCAATGGAATTGAATTGAGAGTGTAGAAACAGACCACCAACTCTTTGGCCACCTGATTTTTGACAAGGCCCCTAAATCCTCTTAACTGGGACATAATAGTTTTTTGAAGTATTGGGCATGGAAGAACTGAATATCAATATCCAAGAGAATGAAAGAGGACCCCTATCTTACACCCTACACAAAAATTAACTCAAAGCAGATCAAACAGCTAAATATCAGAACTAGAATGATAAAGTTTCTAGAAGAAAATGTAGGGAAACATCTTCAAGACCTTGTAATAGGAGGTAGCTTCCTAAACTTTACACCCAAAGTACAAGAAACAAATGAAAAAATAGTTAAATGGGAACCCCTCAAAATCAAATGCTTCTGCACTTCAAAAGACTTTGTCAAAAAGATGAAGTGGCAGCCAATTCAATGGGAAAAAATATTTGGAAATCACATATCAGACAAAGGTTTGATTTCCTGTATATACAAAGAAATCATACAACTCACCAACAAAAGAACAAACAGTCCAATTATAAAATGGGCTAAAAATATGAATAGGCATTTTCCTGAAGAGCAAATCCTGATGGCTCAAAAGCACATGAAGAGATGCTCATTATCACTGGCTATAAGGAAAATGCAGATCAAGACTACAATGAGATACCACCTCACATCTATAAGAATGGTTGCATTAAACAATCAGGAAACTATAAATGTTGGAGGGGATATGGAGAAACTGGGATACTTATGCACTGCTGGAGGTAATGTACAATGGTGCAGCCACTATGGAATACTGTTTGGTGGTTCCTTAGAAAACTAAATATCAAACTGCCCTATGACCCAGCAATAGCACTACTTGGTATATACCCATGAGATTTGAAAGCAACGACACAAACAGACATTTGCACACCAATGTTTATAGTAGCATTATTCACAATCACCAAAAGATGGAAACAAACCAAATGCCCAACAGATGAGTGGATCAACAAAATGTGGTATATACATAGGATGGAATATTATGCATCAGTAAGACAAAATGACATCCTGAAGCACATGACAAGATGGATGAGCCTTGAGGACATAATGCTGAGTGAAATTAGCCAGACACAAAAGGACAGATACTGTATGATTCCACTTTTATGACCAGTGTAAAGGTATAATCAGAGGCTTATAATACAGAATATAGGAGACTTAGAGATACATAGAAACTAGAGATGGGTGAACTGTTAGCTAATGAGGTTGAACTCCAATGTAAGGGAATAGATAGGAGTGAAGGTGATTCTCTAGTGGATCTAGAAGTAATATTACCATATTGAAGATGAACAAGATTGAAAGAGGCTGTATAAACCTATGTGTCCTACTGACTTACTCTAGAAATATGAATGAGTTCTTGTACGAATTACTTCAAAGATAAGATTCTTTTATAAAGAGTGTTTAAGTCCAGGGTTCAGGGGGAAACTGCTATTGTATGCTATGCTGTGTTCAAAAGGAAACCATCAGCACTACCACAGCAGCAGCAGAGGTAAATAATGGGATGAGGGACCAGAGTTAAGAGGAGGTTTAGATTTCCTATTTGGTGAGGGTGTGCTTATGGGTTTTCTGTCTTTTGGGAACAATGAAATTATTTAAAATTGAGAATATTGATGGACTGTGGACTTCAGGCCCTCTACATGATTCCTGATGAATGTAGGTGACTGAAGGATGCACTGATGGAGAAGTAGAATGGCAAAAGATGGTGTATACTTATGAATGAAGGCTGTGCAGCTACAAAAAGGAACAATGTCATGAGGCATGCAATGATGTGAATGAACATGTGGAACATTTGGTGGGACATAATAAGCCAAAAACCAAAAAACAACAATGGTATGGTCACCTTTAGAAAATGCTTATAAGAAAACAGGGGCCTAGATTGTAAGCTTTTAGAGCAGACACATTAAGTCCAGAGTGGGGATTATTATTTCTGGATTCTGAAAGGCTGTTATATATATATATAACCTGATATTTACAGATAAGAGTGAAGCCAAACAGGTTGGGGTTAAAGTAGTTCAGAGCATATGGGTAAGGAAGACAGTGTCTATATTTTAGAACCACACATACTCTTTGAGACCAATGAAAGAGAGGTTTATTTGATGTGGAACTGAAATTTTCTGCAGTGCATAATCCAATCCAACCTATCTGTATAGCTCATTTGAACAACTGAAACACAGAGAGCACAGAATGAGAAAGAGGTCCTTTAATCCTGTATAGATTATTGTAATGCCTGGAAACATCCTAGAGTATATTAAGCAGATAATCAAAAAGTATTGGCAAAGTCCCCTGAGGGAGGGGAGAAAGACTATGGAACTATTAAACCTTAACCATCAGGGAATTCACTGATACTGTGTCAAACTTTAGGGACACCCAAATAGATAGGCCATGCCCTCGATCATGAAGCTTACTCTTGTGAAGCTTATGTAGGTAGCATAGAAGCTTAGACTACCTATAGGCATGCCTAAGAGTTACTTCTGGAGGACCTCTGTTCTTGCTCAGATGTGGCCTCAGTCTCTCTAAGCCCAACTCTGCAAGTGAAATCATTGCCCTCCTCCCTACATGGGATATGACATCCAGGGGTGAAAGTCTCTCTAGCAACATGGGAGAGAACTTCCAGGGATGAATCCAGACCCGGCACCATGGGATCAACAATTACATCCTGACCAGATGGGGGAAAAGAAGTGTAATTAATCAAGTATTAGTGGCAGAGAGAGTTCAAATAGAATTGAGAGGCTTGCTCTTACACAAGCTTCAGGTAGACCTTGCTACCTATCATAACCTGCCAACCTCCAATCAGGACCATTCCAACCAATCCTAAAGAATATGTAGGGCAATTTATAAGATTCCATAAGAGTTCCAAACCAATCCTAAAGAATATGTAGGGCAATTTATAAGATTCCATAAGAGTTCCAGGCACTAGAGTAACCTGCCAGAAACCTACAACCTCCAGATGGGTCCCTGGTCCAGATAAATCCTGAAACCTAGCCCAGCTTCTCCAGAATGTCAGATAGTTCCATCTCCCTATCCCATATGTGCTGGTTTAAAATGATGTATGGACCCTAGAAAAGCCATGTTTTAATCCTAATCCCATTTTGTAAACGCAGCCGCTTCTTCTAATCCCTATTTGGTATTGTATGTTTGAAACTGTAATCATATAGTCTCCCTGGAGATGTGATGTAATCGAGATTGGTTTTTAAAATGGATTAAGTGATGACATGTCTCCACCAATTTGGGTGGGTCTTGAGAAGTTTCTGGAGTCCTATAAAAAAGGAAACATTTTGGAGAATGGAAGATTCAGAGAGAGTAGAGAATGCTGCAGCACCACGAAGCACAGAGTCCATGAGCCAGCGACCATTGGAGATGAAGAAGGAAAACTCCTCCCAGGGAGCTTCATGAAACCAGAAGCCAGGAGAGAAAGCTAGTAGATAACACCATGTTTGCAATGTGCCTCTCCAGCTGAGAGAGAGAGAAGCCCTGACCGTGTTTGCCATGTGACTTCTCATTGAGAGAGAAACTCTGAACTGCATTGGCCTTCTTGAACCAGGTTATCTTCCCCTGGATGAATGCCTTTGATTGGACATTTCTATAGACTTGTTTTAATTGGGACATTTTCTCAGCCTTAGAACTGTAAACTAGCTAATAATTAAATTCCCCTTTTTAAAAGTCATTCTGTTTCTGGTATTTTGCATTCCAGCAGCAAGCAAACTAGAACACCATATCAGTGGCAGACCCTTCCAATATCAAAAATTTAGAATTGCCATAGGCCAAACAACCCCAATGAGAGGTATGGAAAGATCAAAGATGATGGTGAAATTATACATAGAACATAGGACTTACAAATGAATATGAATGCTGAATCATTAAATTGATATCTCTTTTAGTCTCCAGTATTTTAGAGCAGGTAGAAGTAAAAAACTAAAGTTGTGAAATTGTAACCCATGTCAAAGTCTGAAATATGTTCTACAACTAATTGTGGTGCTGTGCTTGGAAACTTATTGCTTTTTTGTATGTATGTTATTGTTCACAAAAAAAAAGAAGGAAAAAATAGCTGATTGTGATGATAAAAAAAATATTTAAGGCCTCTAGCCTCCTATATTCTGGTGCAGCAAGAAGTAAAAATATGAGAGGATCGTATGGTAGCTCATGACAGACTCTGGGATCTATCCTGTAACCACTTTTTGAAGAGTGCTTTGAAGACTATTGCTTTTTTATTTCTTTGCTTTGTATATATGTTATACTATACAATAAAAAAAGTTTAAAACAAAAAAAAAGAATTAAGGCTATTGGATTACAGTTCAATAGTTTCAGGCATTTCCCTCTAACTACTCCAACACACCAAACATGGAAAAGGGATGTCCACATGATACATAATAACACCTCCAGAATGACCTCTCAATTTCATTTGAAATCTCTCAGCCACCCAAACTTTGTTTCATTTCCCTTCCCGCTTTTGCTCAAGAAGACTTTCTCAATCCCATGATGCCAGGGCCAGGCTCATCCCCATGAGCCATGTCCCACGTTGCCAGTGAGATTTACAACCCTGGGAGTCATGTCCCACTAGGGAGGAAGGCAACACCTGTGGTGCTGGCTTAGAGAGAGAGGCAACATCTGAGCAATGTAAAAAGTTTTCTGGGGGTGACTCTTAGGCAAAATTATAAGTAGTCTTAGTTTCTCCTTTGCAGGAAAATTTCACAAGAGAAAGCCCCATTAAATAGATAGTCCCCAGTGCTTGTGAGAATATCAGGTCTTCCCCAGGTGGGGAAGTTAAGTATTTCCACATTTTCCCCCAGTCCTCAAGGGGATTTTGCAAATACTTTTTCTCTTCTGCCAAGATTATACAAGGCTGTATCAGGGAGTCACAGTAAACCGTACAATCCAACAAGCTTTCACTCTCTATTCAAGGTTCTATGAATAGATCCCTATTCATGGAATAATACTGTTCAAATAAGTGGACCATACAAGTTAAATTAGATAGTGGGGAATAGAAAATATAAATTTTGCACCAAATAAACATGTTTTCCTTTGGTTTCACATAGAAGTTTAAGTTTTAAAATACAGTCATTATTATTCTTTACTCTTTAGTCTGATTTACCTTACTCCTAATCAGATCAGCTTCATTTATATCTCTAATTGAAGTCTGACCTCTTTTTCAGCTTTTTAAACAGTTTGCTATATGCAGTAACACTGACTTTCATAGCTGCAGAACTCTAGCTCTGAGTCTCAGGTGTCACACGATACCCAAAGTTCTAGGGAATGACCAGGTTATACACAAAGAGCTCAGTAACTCAGAATTTAGAAATAACAGTTAACAACTCAGGAATAGATATGACTTCAGTAAGAGTTTACAATCTAGGAACCTTTACAATAGGTAATCTATTACCTTCCCCTGGTAATCTATGCACTCAAATTCAATTCTCAGAGTTTGTACATTATAGTTAGTTCATATTAGTGAGAACTTACAATTTGTCTTCATTTCTAGCTTATTTCACTCAACTTAATGTCCTCAAGTTTCACTCACCTGGTTGCATGCCTCACAACTTCATTCTTTTTTGCAACCACTCAGTGTTCCATTGTATGTATGCGCCACAGTTTGCCCTTCTTTTCATCAGTTGATGTACCCTTAGGCCACCTCATCCATTGCAAATTGTGAATACTGCCACCATAAACACCAGAGTGCAAATGTTCATTCCCATCCATGCTTTCAGCTACCCTAAGTATAAACCTAATATTGGTGTTGCAGGATCACATGCAAACCCCATACTTAGCCTCCTGTGGAACCACCTCACTGCTCTCCAGACTAACTACACCATTCTACTTCCCTACCAACAGTGAATAGGTACATCTCTCTCTCCACATTTTCTCCAGCACTTGTATCTTTCTGTTTATTTTTAAACAGTTTTATTCCTACATCATACAATCTATCCTAAGTTAATCAACAATGGTTCATAGTACAATCACATAGTTAAGGATTCACCACCACAATCTATATGAGAACAGTTCCATTTCTCCTGCAAAGAAAGAAGAGGGAAAAAAATGAAGAATAAAAATAAATAAAATAAAGAGGAGAAACACCACCATCACCAAGAATCCCATACCCCTGCCTTATATTCCCCTCTGATTGACATTTAGCTTTGGTATATTGCCTTTGTTACATTTAATGGAAGCATATTACAATGTTACTGTTAACTATAAAGCCTAGTTTGCATTGATTGCATTTTTCCATATACCATCCCATTTTCAACACTTTGCACTGTTGATATTCATTTGTTCTCCCTCATGTAAAATATTCTTATATTTGTGTATTTAATCACCATTATTGTCCATTTTAGATTTTGCTATGTTATACAGTCCCAAGCCTTATCTTGTATCTTTCCTTCTGTTGTCATATGTGCCCCTAGACTTCCTCTTTCAGCCATACCCACACTCAGCTTTGTTCAGTGTAGCTAAAATATTGTGCTACTATCAGATAGTATTGTGCTAACCATTTCTGGATCTTTACAATCAATTCTATTGAACATTATGTACTCTTTCAGCACCAAATGCCCAATCTCTACCCTCTTTCTGTTTCCTAATAACCTGTGTTCTCAACTTTAACTCTCAAAGTTTGCCCATTAATGTTATTTCATACTAGTGAGACCATACAGCATCAATCCTTTTTAATGGCTAATTTCACTCAGCATAATGTCCTCAAGCTTTATCCATGTTGTTGCATGCATCATGACTGTATACTGATATATCTTATCTTAGTTTTTCTTTTTACCCCATTAATCTTCATTTCTACACTCTTCTCCAGTCCTCTCTCTCCACTCTCTTTTCCTGCCTATAGTGTATGCATTTCTGTTTCTTGTAGAGCAGATAACTTGTCCACAAACTCTTTCAGTGTCTATTTGTCTAAAAATATTTTAAACACTTCCTCATTTTTGAAGGGCACTTTTGCCAGATATGGAATTCTTGGTTGGTACTTTTTTCTTTCAGTATCTCAGATATATCATATCATTCCCTTCTCACCTCCATGGTTTCTGCTGAGAAATCTGCACATAGTTTTATCACGCTTCCTTTGTATGTGATAGATTGCTTTTCTCTTGCTGCTTTCATAATTTTCTTGTCTTTGACATTTGACAATCAGATTAGTGTCTTGGAGTAGGTCTACACAGATCTAGTCTGTTTGGAGTATGCTGTGCTTCTTGGATCTGTATTTTTATGTCTTTCATAACTGATGGGAAACTTTGTGATTTAGTGATTAGTGATTATTTCCTCCATTATTCTTTCTGCCACTTTTCCCTTCTCTTCTTCTGGAACACCCAAAACACTTATATCATGCACTTCATGTTGTCATTCAATTCCCCGAGACACTGATTATATTTTTCCATTCTTTTCCCTATGTGTTCTTTTGTGTGTAGCACTTCAGGTATACTATCCTCTAGTTCACTAATCCTTTTTTCTGCCTCTTCAAATCTGCTGTTGTAAGCTGCTATTGTGTTTTTCATCTCCTCTATTGTGCCTTTTATTCCCATAAGTTCTGCCAGTTGTTTTTTCAGGCTTTCAAGTTCTTCTTTATAGTCACCCAAAGTCTTCTTTATCTCCTCATCTCTTTTGCCATATTTTCCCTGAACTTGTTGATTTGATTTCTGAATTGATTTAGCATGCTCTCTTGAAAACCTTTAATTAGTTGTTTCAATTCCTGTATCTCTTTTAAAGCATTAGCTTGTTCCTTTGACTGTGTCATATCCTCATTTTTCCTAATATGACTCATAATTTTTGTTTAGGCATCTCATTTCCTTGATTATTTTATTTTGGAGATCATTTTCACTGTTTTACCTAGGGTTTTCTTTGTTGGTTGGCTTTTTTCTCCATCTGCTCTTTTGCATTCAGTTCTACTTATTCTAGACCTCTAGCATAGCTTCTGTTTAAACTGGTTAGAATTTTTCAGCTCTTGTTTTTCTGGTTCTTGCCCTGCCTATATGGAATCTTTTTTTGAGGAGGATCTCTTCAGATATGTCAACCCCAATCAGATTTTCCTGGACAAGGCAGGCCCAGGTCTCAGGAGGAGGGTGCAATCAGTATCAAGTTTCCCTGAAGATGAGACCCAGCAGGTTGTCTGACACTCCTGTAGAACCTATAGACTCTGTGTTTTTCATATGGTGCCCAACAGGTGGAACTTGTAAAGGGCACTTTACCAATCTAATACAGTAATTTCCTTTAATTATTAGCCTGCCAGGGGCATGGTTTATACAGAAGCTGAGGTAGAAGGCAAACTTTAGCTGCTTCTGATTCTCAGCCCCTGAGGTCTGAGCTGGGTCTCACCCCCCTTTTCTTGGGGAAGATATGCCCTTTAGGGAATTATCTCCTTCATTTGACTTGTTACTTTGTCTCTCAGACCTTTCTTAACTCTGCCCATGTCTGGGTCAGTGCTAAAGACTGAAAATGCATGAGGCTTTCTCTAATGAGTTATTTAGAATACTTAGAAAAATGGAAATAAAATAAAATAAAATCCTTTTTCAGAACCAGTCCCCAGCCCCCATGTTTTACCAGTCAAGAGCTGGAGTTGGTTACTGTCTCTATGTGCCCTCTTCTTGGGGGCACAGTCCTTTTCCAGTATTCTGAGCTTCACCAACTTCAAAGTCCTCTGTTTTTTTTTTGTTATTGTTGTTTGCTTGTTTGTTTTAGTTTTCTTTATCAGCCCCATTTCCTCTCTTCTGGGAGAGACCTCAGGCAGAGATGTCTTTCCTGCTTTCTCTGGGTTTATCTATGCTCTGAGCTTCTATTTAGCAGTCCAAATTTGTTAATTAAAATTGCAATTGGTTGAGCTACCTTCCTTGCTTCTAGTCGAGTACTGTTTCTTTGTCCCAAGGGGAAGTGTCTCCAGCAGCCTGCCATGACATGGGATTGGGGAATCACCCTCTACTGTTTGGGAGGTTCACATATATTTCTGTATTGTGATCTTGGCCCTTCCACCCATTCCAGACTGGTGTACGATATGTGACATCTCGGATGTCCCCCAAATAGTTGTTCCAGACAGTTCCTGGCTGTTAACTAGCTGCTCTAGAGCACTAACTAAATTCTACATTTCCCTACACTGCTATCTTCCATGTATTGTATTTTAAATAATTTTTTTCATTGAAGAAGTGAAAGATGCACTTTCTAATAATATAGATACTTTTAGATACTTCCCATCTAACAGTGCTCCTTTCAAAGACATCCATTACCAGTTTCTTTTAGTCTTCCAGAAGCATTGTGTGCATCTACAATCTCATTTACATCATTTATATAAATATATCTAATTATTTTTGTCCTCAGCTTTCAGAGTCTTAAAGACTTATACCTTTCACTAAAACCTGGGCATAGCTAATAATTATACAACTTTCAAATCAGCTTATCTGCCAACCCAAAACAAAATATACACAAGTTTCAAAATAGGTTTATTTAAGAAGGAAATTTTCAATGCAAAACTTTCAAAGAGCTAAAAGCTTATAAATTCAAGGACTAAGATCAATGATTTCAGATGAGAATGTAGGGAGGGCTGGGCCAGGGACCCTAATATTCAAATCCTAGTAAATCCTATGATCCTGAGAGAGAATACCATGTCCTTTACTGTGTCTACATTACTTTGGCAACTTGAATTTTCTTAGTCAGTTTTATTAAATTTAGGAAGGAGGGAAAAAGAAGTAATCATCATGGAAAGAAAAGGAAGGCATTTAGTCTAAAAACTGATGTGAATTTATAAGTAGGAGATGCACTCTTGACAGATAAATAAGCATGGAAATGTTTGGAGTGGGGAAGGGGTTTCAGACAAAACAGATGGCTAGATAGGGAAAGATACTGCCCTATGTCTGAGAAAATTCCTAGCTGTGTCCAAAACTGAAAAGCTGGTAAACCACTAATCTATGTGATCTTGTTTTAACCAGCTATTATTGGCCAACTAAAGTACTTAACATTTCTTCCTTTCCCAAGGTTTAAGGGAAGTGAATATGTCTTCTCAGTTGTCTTTCAATTTAGTGAATAAAGTTTGTGCTATTATCACAATATGGAGTGGAAATTTTAAGGAAAAGAGCATATATGCATTTGTTTACCCAGTAAGGCCAGTGGAGAAATATATGAGAATTGGCAAAAATTATTCTCTTTTGTTGCTTCATATTTTAAGACTGCTTCTCCACATTATAATTAATTGAGATGTAACCCGGGTTGTAGAAGGATAAATATCATTCCTCAAATTTGAGTGTAAGCAATGCCATATTACCTTATTTTTTCTATATCAAACTGAATGTGACAGCCCTCATCCAACAAGAGGATAACAAATTTGATCTTAGTCACTTTGGGACCACTCCTTCCTTTCCCTAGAAAAACATAAATTGGAAAGGCATACATAGTGCTTGAAAGGTCACTAATCTTTAGCACATCATGTTATACAGATAACATGTTCAACTCCCTTGATGTCAGGGATCCCAATAGCTTCTTTGTCATACTTAGACAAAAGAATATTTTTGGTAGCATCAATGACATGGATTTATGTCTCCAGGTATTTCACAGTGCTATTCTTCTCTGAGGTACCACCACTATAGATTTTTGTCCTTTTCTAAGTCAAAGAACCTCCCTTTGCCATTCTGTTCTTGCCTGTCCCTTTCAGAGGCAATATTCTCTCTGATCCTAACCTGTCCCTCCCAACCTGATGGAATTCAGGTCAGGAAGCTAGGATTTTTCTTTCTTTCTTTCTTTCTTTTTTTTTTTTAGAGAAGTTGTAGGTTTACAGAAAAATAATGCATATGCCACCCCCTACAAACACACACACACAAGTTTTCCCTATTTACACTCTGCATTAGTGTGGTACTTTTGTTATCAATGATGAGATAATATTATTATAAATATATTCTTACCTATAGTCTATAGTTTACATTAGGGTTCACTGTGTTTTAAAGATCTATATATTTTTTAAAATGTTATTATAGTAACATATATACAATCTAAAATTTTGCATTTAACCATTTCTAAATGTACAATCCAGTTATATTAATATTCACAAAGTTGTGCTACCATCACCACCATTCAGCACCAAAGTTTTTCCATCACTCCAAGCAGAAAATCTGTACCAATTACACATTAACTCCACTTCCTAACCCTATGCCAGGCCCTGGAAACCTGTATTCTAGTTTCTGACTCCACTAATTTGCATATTCTAATTATTTCTTATAAATGAGATCATATGATATTTGCCCTTCTGTGTCTGGCTTATTTTACTCAATAAGATGTCTTTAAGGATCATACACTTTATGTGTATCAGAACTTTATTCCTTTCTACAGCTGAATAGTATCCCATTGTGTATATATATATGCCACCCTTTGTGGATGGACTTGGGGTGCTTCCATCTTTTGGCAATTGTGAATTGCCAAAGCCACCATGAATATCACTGTGCAAATATCTGTTTGAGTACGTGCCTTCTCTTCCTTTGGGTATCATATGATAAATCTACACTTAATTTTCTGAGGAAACACCTGTGTTCCACAGAGGCTGCACCCTTTTACATTCCTACCAACAATGAATGAGTGTTCCTATTTCTTTGTATCCTTGTCAACACTTGTTATTTTCCTTTTTTCTAATAGTAGCCATTCTAATGGGTGTGAAATGGTATCACAGTGTTGTTTTGATGAGCACTTCCCTAATGGTTAATGATGTTGACCCTTTGGCCATGTTTATATCTTCTCGGGAGAAATGTCTATTCAAGTCTTTTATCCATTTTATAAATGGGTTGTCTGTCTTTTTATTGTTGAGTAGTAGGATTGCTTTATATACTCTGGATGTTACACCATTATTGGATAGGTGGTTTCCAAATACATTCTCCCATTACGTAGATTGTCTTATTATTTTCATAATAAAAGTCCTTTGATGCACAAAACTTTTTAATTTTGATGAAGTACCATTTTATTTTTCTTTTGGTGTAAATTCTAAGAAACCATTGCTTAACATGAAGTCCTGAATAGGCTTCTCTATATTTTCTTCTATGAGTTTTATAGTTTTGTTTCCTATATATAGGCCTTTGATCTGTTTTGAGTTAATTTTTGCATAAGGTTTTGTTCTAGTTTCCCAGCTGCCAGAATGCAACATACCAGAAATGAAACAGCTCTATAAAAGGGAATTTATTAAGTTGCAAGTTTATAGCTGTAAGGCCATGAATATGTCCAAATTAAGGCAAGCCTATGAAAATGTCAACTAAGGCATCAAAGGAAAGACACCTTGGTTCAAGAAGGCTGATGACTTTCAGGGTTTCTCTCTTAGCTAAAAAGGCACATG
>PVIY010056415.1:0-13326 GCA_004026745.1 Myrmecophaga tridactyla | reverse complement strand
GGAAATAATGCACAAGGCTTCCCTAGATGATGGGCAGTGCGATCCCTGGGCAGAGTTTAGTTGCTTAATGTCAGCCTGTAAGCTAGCTGCACTGCTGGAAGTTCAGTGATGTGTAGCCCTGAAGCTCTTTCCTGAGCATAAGGCTGGTACTTCTCTGCTTTGATGCTGGCCTCTGGCACCTTCCTACTTTTGGGACTTACTTTGAGGGATTAGAGAGTGGAGAGCTGTTAAAGGCCCAAAGTCCCTTTTGCAATAGGAGGTCTCCCAGTGTCCCCTAAAGCCACCCTCATTGTCACTGATGCCCCATTTCTCATCCTTCCCCTTTTACTAGTGGGAGCCTTGTTGGTAAGCATTTGTGGCCATTGGGATGAGGGATGAAACGCTGCAGGCTGCAGAGAATTTTCCAACCAGAAAGCCCTCTCTACTCTCTCTCCTTGTCCAGGGGAGGCCTCTGCCTGCCTGAGCACTTCTTTCCTGCCTCTGGTTAAATCTCCAGGGACTCTGGGTCAAGGATGCCCCTTGGAATAGATATGACCCATCTGGGAGAGGACGGAGTTGAGAAATTCAATGGAAGGATATGACCCAAAAGAGAGCCCCCTGTGCATTAACCATCCTCCCGTGTCTTCTGTCTTCCTCCCTCCTTCCCACTCCCCCTGCCTCACACAGGCACACAGCTCGGCATCCCCTGTGCCACCCACTGCGTGATTTACAGCTCATCTGTGCACAGAGGCATCTGGAAGGTTGCAGAACAGAGAACAGTCCAGATCCTCCCGAGAAGGCCTGTGAGAAAGAGGGGGGCCTGACACATTTTTTCTCTGTCTTCCTCCTGTCCTTTGGCCCATCAGGCAATTAAGACATAGATAAATACAGAGCCTGTCCTTTTAGAACAAAGTGCACAGAACTGTACAACCCTGTTCTGGTTTTGCCTTTAAGAATTATAATCTTGTAATGTTTCAAACTATAAATGACCTTCCTTTCTGCATTACCTCTCTGTATCCTTCTTCCCAGAAGTGAGATGTGAGGTCGAAGGGTGAGGTTGTTTGTGGGTGATTCAAGGAACACAAGAGGGCAGCAGGGGCAGTAAAGGCCATGCCCCTGTGCTGCTCGATGCACATGGTGGCTGCCACTTGGACCTTGAACATCTCCCTGACCCAGCTGTGCCCAGGCCCCAAGGTTAAGTTCTGTGACTGGCAGTTATTCCATCACACCCTTGGGACAGTGGCCTCCAGACTCCGCACCCCCTCCTTGACTCCCCAGGAGCTCTCCAGAAAGGAAAATACATAGCAGGGGCTCCTCCCTGGCTTTGTTGGTGAAAGGCTCTGAGAGATTTCTGCAATACCCATGGCCTCTCCCTTTGGCACCTTTCTGCAACTGCACAGCAATGATGCTGATTCCAGGTGTCCCGGGAGCCTAGGAAGGGCTTTGTGTCCAAAGGATGAATGATATCCTTCAGAGAGCAGGATTTCATCACTGTGCGTGGGGGTCGGCAGCTTCTTGGCAGCCTGCTGAGTCAACAGATTCAGATGCAGCTACTGGAGACCAAGACATCAGGTGTGAACAGTAACATCCTCTCTCCAGCTACCTGTGAGAACAAAATCATTTCTGCAAGATGCTATCATTAATGGAAAGGTCTGCCTCTCCACCCATTTCAAAATATGAAATGGAGTTTTATTTAGAGAGACTATATGTGTGTGTGTGTGTGTGTGTGTGTAGATATATATGGAAAATGTGCTATTCATGGAAATATCTATAATCATCATCACAATCATCTTAATGTACTGTCAGAGGAAAAAGTCATGGATCAGCAGTTCTTGGAGGTCAGCTGTCATGAGATTGCCCCTTCCCAGGCAGGCCATGGCACAGATAAACCTGCCTGCCCTGCCCTTGTGTGTCCCTACCCAGGGCATATACCTCGTTATACTGTCCCCTCTCCCCTCTTGATAAAAGCTGTTCTTCTTCTGTTAGAACTGTTTGCAGAACCAAGACTGTTCTCTTTCTATGGATGACTGCTATCTATCATCATGAAGATGCTTTATCAAATATTAATGCACTGAGGTTAATAATAAGATTCTGTTCCCTCCCCATGCCGTGCAGTTGGAGAGAGCCATGTTAATAGCTTCCTCCATCATTGGGACATTCCCATGGGCTGTTGATTTCATCCCCAAGGGCAAGCTGTGGCCCCTGGCCTTGGCCACGCTATGGCTCCTGGTGCAGACCACACACTGCACCCCCTTCATTAGCCCCTGCACACCATTTGGCCGGTGAGGTGTCAAAGGTGGTGTTTTCAGAGTATCTGTAACAATGGTTCATTTTCCCTTTTTATTGTGCTATTGAAAGAGAATGACAAGGAGGCTGGAAGCAGCTGTATCTCTGGGGACTTTTTTCCTCCAAACCCTTCAGCCTCTAGTCTCTGGAGACCACCCAGAGAATTTTATTTTATAGTCCGGTGAGAGAAAGAGAGATAGATATACCAAATAGTCACACATTTGTCCATATATATTTACACATTTGTGCCTAATAGAATATTAGGATAATGCTAGGGAGAAGATTTACTGGGAAAGCTAAGAGTTGATAACCTAACCTAGGGCTTATAAAGGACGAGTCGGGGTACAGGGGGAGTGATCTGGAGATTGGGGGAGAGGTAGATAAGAATCAGATTTCCGAGGGCCTCGTAACAGGGCAGCATCCTGTCAGGAAACAGTGGGAAATGGAAAAGAGGTTGAAGGGAGCTCGCCCCAGCGAAAGCTGTGGCTGGAGTGGGGGAGTCTCAGGTCGGGAGCTGTGGGCCTTGCTCCCAACCCATTAAAGTTCTTTTTACAGGAGGCTCATATGTTCCAGTCTGGGTTTTTTAAACTCGCTCTGACTTCAGTATGTAGAACAGGGGTGGGGAGGCCATTCAGGAGTCCAGGGAAGAGAAGATGGCAATTTGGGACAATTTGGTGATCAGAGATGAGAAAAGTAGTCTATCCCACCAATACCACTTTCTGTCCTCCTGCTGCTATAATGGGCTTCCCTGGGTGAGTGACCTTGGCCAAGTCAGTTCCACTCCAGGCCTCAGCTTCCTCATTTGTAAAATGAGGGGCTTGATCCATTTGCTGTCCAAGGCCCTTCCAGCTCTGACAACCTCAGCAGCGATGATGCCACACCATTTTACCCTGAACAGCGCCGCTTTGTTCCTTTCTTGGGGAAAGAAATCCACCCTTTATAGGAAATCAGTGGGCTCTCCAGAAACTCTCATTGTTCATTAAAGGCATCCCCTAAGCTTAGGCTGAGCATGAAGCCATCTTGATTGCTACTGCCTCTCGTTCACAGTGTGAGTGCAGCCTCTCTAGGAGCCGCCATCTACATGTGTGATGCCATCCTTGATGTTTGTACAGCTGCTTGGTGTTCTAGGTGCTTTTCATATGAAACATCTCATTGACCCTCTCAACCACTCTGTGAGGTGGGGCATTGGTAGCTGTTACCAACCCCCTTTATGGGTGAGGACGGTCATGCAACCAGGAAGGGTCCTGCAGTGACCAGGTCAGGAGTGGCATCCCCGGGTTTTGAAATCGTCACAGTGCTCTTTGGGCTACAGCACTCGGGCCTTCTTGAATGTCCTTCAGACCTGTCTCCTCCTTTGCACGCCACCTGAGATGCTCCTTCCCATTTTTCCTAGCACGGAACCACCAGCTTCTTGAACCTCTTTGATAAAACTTGACATCATTTTTACTTCTGCATTTATAGCTTCCACATACTACAGGATCAGCTGATTCTTCTTTGGTGGTGTTTTCCACGTCAATCCCTGCCATTCCATTTCCACCATTAACCTATTAGTGGGGCCATGTCACCTCAAGCAGAGACTTCTGCAGCCACCGCTAAGTGGGTTTCCCTGGTTCCAGTCTCTCCCCTGTCCAATCCCACTTACCCAGGGCAGTTAGAATCATTGTCCTCCAACAAATGTTTCATGAGGTGTTTCTTTACTTAAGTACCCCTGGCTCTCCTTTACCTGGACCATAAAGTTCAAATTCCATAGATTGCCCTTCAGCTTTCTTACTCTGGGTAAATTAACTCTTCTCATCTCCACCCCAACACACACACACACACATGCCAGTTTCCACCTGAGGGGCTTTGAACAAGACTTCCTTTCCACCTTCCCTGCCATTCTAATGTCATTTTCATCTTCAACCCTCAGATCAAAACCATATGGGATAGCTATAGAAAGTTATCTGTAACATTATGATTTAGGACCTTTTTCACTTGGTGGTATACCATAAATATCTTTTCATATCAGTGAACATGCAAATTATCATTTTTAATGGCTGCATGGTCTTCCTACTCTAGTTTAACTAGCTTCCCAGTGTTCAACTCAGATCATGTTATTTTCTTATGTACTTTGTTCTTGTGCTTGAATACACTGAGCATTCTAAGGGTCTATCTCAGAATCAACTCTAGCTAGATTGTAAATCCTTAAGGGCAGGGAGTACTTGGTTCTAGCTGGTCACAATACCTGTGCAATGAAAATTGATTGGTTGAAAGAAAGATTCCTCCCCAAACTAGTGAGAACAGGAAGAGTAGAGTTCATTATAAGAGTAGGACATTAATGATATGTCCTGCCTTTATATAAAGTTTTTGTTTCTTTTCACATGGGCAGTCTCCAGGAAATGAATCTGGCTCTCCGGCATGGCAGGCGAGAACTCTGCCACTGAGCCACCGTGGTCCGCCCTATATGACATTTTATGGTAGCTTGGCAAGGTTTGTCCCAAGTTTTTTTAAAAGGTAAATAAACAAAAGAAAAACACAGTCACCCCTAATCTTACCACTCAGCTATAACCACAATCAGCTTTAACTGTTTTCTAGGCATACAGATTTATGTAACTAGGATCATATTATACATATAATTTTATAGCTTGAAATGTATATCTTTTCTTATTGTTAAAAGTTTTTCTCTTAAAAGTACCAAAATTTTGTTGTTGGACATTTAAGTTGCTCCTCTGTTCTTGAGAGCAGATTTTTAACAAATAAAAGAGGGAGAGGGGCAATAAACAGCAAAAGAATTTTGTAGGTAGCAGTGGCCGGAATAAATAGATGGTCCCAGAATTGGGAGAGGAAGGCTCCAAAGATAAGCAATTTTTCCTTTACCATTTGACATAAGAACAGCCAATGGGAAACAGATTCCTACTTTTAAAATGAGATCTATGTAATCAGTCCCCTATTTGTGGGCAAGTAGCTGTTTCCAATCTTTGGCTCTTTCAAAAAATGCAATGAACAATCTTATTTTTGGATTAGTTTGCAAATGTACAAGTATATCTATAGGAAAAATTCCTAGAAGGGACGAAAAGCATTGTGAATTTATAATTCTGATCAATATTGCCTTTTGCAGAGGTTGCCTTAGTTTACGGCTTCTCCAGTAACACGAGTGCTTTTCTCTTCTACATCTTTGCCAACACAATATTTTATCAGACTTGTTGATCTTTGTCCATCTGATAAATAAAATGGTGTGTTGGTTTGCTTTCATTTTGCTTTTTGAGTTTAAATATGAAAAAAATTCAAACATATACAAAACAGTAGAGAGAAAAGCATAATGAATCATCACCTAAATTAACATCACCTAAATTAATGCTTTACCATATTTGCTTGTCTATTTCTAGGGTTGAAGTATCTTACAGTAAATTGAAGATCATCATGACATTTTATCCCTAATTACATTAGAATGAATCTCTGAAAAATAAGGGCATTTTCCACCAACATAATACCATTATTACACAGAATGAAATGAAATGATTCCCTAATATCATCAAATACCTAGTCAATATTCAAATTTTCCCAGTTGTCTCAAAAATGTCTTTTATAATTAGTTTGTTTAAACTAATTGAGAGTGAACTTGAACAACTTTTTATATATAAGAGCCTTTTATAGTTTATTTTCTGCTAATTCTTTGTTCACATTCTTGCACCTATTTTGCTTTTGGATTACTGACATTTTTCTTATTAATTTGTAGGTGTTCTTTTTTTTTTTCCTAAATACCAAAAGACACAAAGCAAATGCAGACATTCCTATTTTGATCATTCCATTCTACATATATAATCAGTAATTCACAATATCATCACATAGTTGCATGTTCATCATCATAATCATTTCTTGGAACATTTGCATCTATTCAGAAAAAAAAATAAAACAAAAACAGAAAAAAAATTTATACATACCATACCCCTTACCCGTCCCTTTCACTGATCACTAGCATTTCAGACTAAATTTATTTTAACATTGTTCCCCCTATTATTTGTTTTTATTCCATATGTTCTACTTATCTGTTGACAAGGTAGATGGAAGAAGCATCAGACACAAGGTTTTCACAATCACACAGTCACATTGTGAAAGCTATATCATTATTCAATCATCATTAAGAAACATGGCTACTGGAACACATTTTCAGGCAGTTCCCTCCAACCTCTGCATTACATCTTGAATAACAAGGTGATATCTACTTAATGTTTAAGAATAACCTCCAGGATAACCTCTTGACTCTGTTTGGAATCTCTCAGCCATTGACACTCTGTCTCATTTCACTCTTCCTCCTTTTGGTTGAGAAGGTTTTCTCAATCCCTTGATGCTGAGTCTCAGCTCATTCTAGAATTTCTGTCCCACGTTGCCAGGAAGGTCCACACCCCTGGGAATCATGTCCCATAGACAGGAGGAGGGTGGTGAGATTGCTTGTTGTGTTGGCTGGAGAGAGAGGCCACATCTGAGCAACAAAAGAGGCTCTCTTGTGGGTGACTCTTAGGCCTAATTTTAAGTAGGCTTGACCTATCCTTTGAGGGGTTAAGTTTCATATGAACAACCCCCAAGACTGGGGGCTCAGCCTATAGCTTTGGTTGTCCACAATGCTTGTGAGAATATCAAGAATTCAACTTGGGGAAGTTGAATTTCTCCCCGTTCTCATGTAGGTGTTCTTTATGTATTAGGTAAATTAGCCCTTTTTGATGGACTTACTAACATGTTTCCTCATTTGTTTGACTTTGCTTTTTTGTGCTTCCCACACACACACACACAATTTTTTCCAATGTAGTTGAATTTTCAGTCTTTTCTTTGATGACTTTTGGATTTTATGCCATATTTAGAAAGGTCTTCTCCACATTAGTGCTATAAAAATATTCTAACATGATTGATTTTTATTCTTATGGTTTCATTCTTTATATTTCAGTTCTTGACCTAAATGAAATATATCCTGGAGTATGAAGTATGAATTCAACTTAATTTTTTCTGGATGGCCATCCAGTTTCCTAACAGCTGTTACTAAAAAAAATCCATTTTCCCCCCTTCATATTGGAAATGTGCTACCTTTATCAGATATTAAATCCCTATATGTACTTGGAACTATTTCTTTTTTCACTGATATGTATATCTATTCAAATGCAAATACTAGTTTTATCATTATAACTCCATACTATGCTTTAATATTTGATACGAAAAAGCATCTGGGAAGGGTACTGCCCCTTTATTACTCTTCTTTTTTAGAATTTTCATGGCCATTTTTGTTTGCTTATTTTCCTCATGAATTTTCAAGTCTTTTGTCTAATCCTTTGCCAAAGTACCCCATTGGAATTTAAATGATATCATTTAAATATATTGAACATAATATTAAATATATAGATTAATTGAAGGAAAATTGATATGTGTATTAAGTTTTTCATTTGTTCACATCTTTTGTGTGCTTCAGGAGACTTTTAAGGTTTTCTTTGAATATATTTTGCATATTTCTTTGTAAACTTGATCTGAAATATTTTGCTTTTTTATCAACATTAAGCTCCTTACCAGTTGATATTTCAGGAATAACTATACCTTCAATGATTCTTTTTACCTCTGGGATAAAATCTAAACTTCTTAGCTTGTATTTCAAGGCTTTCTACATCCTGTTTAAAATCTATTTTCCACACATTTTCTTCTTACCTATAGCTCTCAGTGGCCTCTGAATAAACCTTGCTCTTTTGTGCCTCTCTGCTTGGGCTCATTCAATCTCCCTGGCTGAAATGTCCACCCCACCCCCTTCTCTGCCTGCACAACTCAGTTTTCTTCATCAGGCCCTCTTGACTATTACAATTAGAAATTATCTCCTCTCTTACCCCTGGAGTGTTTATTGTATATTCCCTTTGGATTTGATTGGTATAGAATCCAATATTATCTTGTGAAAATTTTTGTATTATCTAAATATACTGTCCGAGGGCGGTGCACCGGTGCCTCAGTGGCAGGGTTCTCAC
Organism: Myrmecophaga tridactyla; assembly: GCA_004026745.1. Lineage (NCBI taxonomy): Eukaryota > Metazoa > Chordata > Mammalia > Pilosa > Myrmecophagidae > Myrmecophaga > Myrmecophaga tridactyla. The sequence goes on along the minus strand of PVIY010056415.1, from coordinate 5,089 downwards.
CTGCCGTGCCAGAGACCTGGTTCGATTCCCGGTGCCTACCCATACAAAAAGAAAAAAAAATATATATATATATATATACTGTCTGCTATCTCTTGTGTGGTTGCAAAATTAACCATTTGTGAGTTTGTGTCTCCTCCACTAGATTGTGTGACCTTTGGGGAGAGAGAGCCTGGCTTAGGCTCTCCGCAGCCTCTGAGACGGCGCCTTGTAGTAGTAGTAGATAGTAGTAGTCTAAGTGACGTCAGTCAGGAGAATTAGCTCTCGTGGCAAGCTTTCTACGTGTTAGGGTCTGTTTTAAGCACTCTCCATGTATGAACTCACTTAGTGGATAAGTATTGGAGGGTTTTAAGTGTTCTGGGTTTATTTGACTAGGTTAACCTTTTAGAGGGGCTTAAAAGAAAGGCAGCCCACCCAATCATGATACCAGGCAATAATTCTCACCAGAAGCTGGTTAGAGAGGAAGATGAGTGTCCTAGGGCAAGCCTAACACATCGGGAGGAACAAGGGTGGCTGCTGCCTGGGAAAGAAGGGAGAGGAAGAGAACGGAGAGGCCTTAGCTATAAGGGCAGCAGAGGCACCAATGTTTCTGGGACTCTTAGCCTTTGAGGCAGGCCCTGCTGGTGGAATCGGCTCCTATCATGCGATGGCGGAATTAGGGCTCTGGAAATAAGGCCTGGCCCCTGACAGAGCCTCTTTCCTGCAGCAGGTCCTGTAGGATGGCCTGGGTCCCCTGCCTGTCCACACCACCAGGGTCCCTCGCCCACCTGGCTCCAGGCCACATGCCTCTCCTGCACTTTGAGAGCTCTTTGAACGCCTGGGCCATGCGGGGAGGGAATGTGCTGAGCAAGCCATGTGGAGCAGCCAGAGCGAAAGAGCTAATGGAAATTAATCCCTGCCCCTGGGCCTTTTCTCTTCTTATGATCATCATTAGCCTCTCGGAATCATTACTGTGCCTCAGCACTGCAAAGTGTTTCAGGATGCTGGGGAGTCTGAGCAATTCCACCCCAGCCTTCCATAAAAGGCAGCCAAGAGGCTGCCTGCAAGTGCTGTAAACCTGGTGGGGCCAGGAAGTCACCTCTAGAGAATCACTGTAAAGATCTAAGTGTGAATTTGTAAAGTTCTACACCATTATATGCTTTAGCCCAGTAGTTTAAGATTAAATTCTGGGTCCCCAGCTAGAACTTTAGGAAGCACTTCCTTACCTTTTGCCAAGCACAAATAAACAGTTCTCAGCACCCGTGCAACACAGCTTTTTTTATTCTTAAAGACAGAAAGAGGAGAAAGGAAGAAAGGCTTTTTAATAATACACTTGCTCTGAAGGTGTTAAAAATTTCAGCCCCTTGGTCAAAGGATCCATAACCAATGAGATGTTGTTAGCAAGCAGAGGAAAAGATCTGGCTTCTAGGGAAAGCACTTGGGACTATTACTGGCTCTGTTGAAACTAAACACGTCCCCCAGAATAAACATTGTTCATTGCTCTACGTCCAGTACATCATCAAAACTTTAACTTCATTTTGCTAAAGCGGCCCTTGAAATCAGGAACTCAGTTTAATTTTCTGCTGACAAAGGGGTAGTGGGGCTTGTTGCGGTTTGCTAAAACTGCCGGAATGCAATTTATCGGAAATGAGTTGTCCTTTACAATGGGGATTTATTAGCTTATAAATCTCCAATTCTAAGGCAGTGAAAATGTCCAACTCAAGATATCAACAGGACGATACCTGGACTCTGAAGGCAGGTTGCTGGCATCGGGAACACCTCTATCACATGGGAAGGCACGTGGCCGACATCTGCTGGTCCTTTGCTCCTGGGCTTCGTTGTTTTCAGCTTCTGGTTTCAGTGGCCTCCTCTCTGAGCTTCTGTGAGCCCTTTTTTAGCTTCTCCAGGGTTTTCTATGAGCTTCTCTTAATTTTATCTCTTTTGCTCTCCAGTAAGGGGAGCAAGACCTACCCTGAATGAGGAGGGTCACATCACAATTGAAATAACCTAATCAAATGTTCCACCCACAGTAGGTCTCCACCCACAAGAATGGACCAAAAGAATATGGCTTTTTATGGGGTACACAACAACTTCAAACCAACACAGGACTTTCCCCAAAAAAAAACTTTTCCCAAAGACCCAGAATGAATGGCATTTTAATTGTATCTTTGTCTAAGAATTGTATAGTCAGTAATGGTATTTTTCCTCTGCTTGGAAGTCTTAGTTAGCTCCTTGGCATTTCGATATATGACTTGAGAGCTCATCATATTTGTGATAGAGTGTGTTACCAGGATAGGGCTGCCTTTCCTGTCCTTGAATCCCCCTCCACTCAGAACCTGGCACCTAATGGCTGCACAATAAACATTTGCTGAATGAATGAACAAGCCAATAAAGGGTCTGAGTTCCTAACACTAAAATAGCCATGAAGTAGGAAGGAATTTGATGCTACGAGCCTGAAGAACTGCCAGGATTATACCCTCGAGGCAGTGCTGGCTGAGCTTTTCTTTGTGTTGTTGTTAAATCAGATATTTAATAATTTAAAAAGCCAGCCTTTTTGCATTTTGGGCTCAGTGGAGCACACAGTTAGCCTGCTCCCACGGCACTAATGTTTCCTCTTGGCCAGACCACTCCAAGCCTGCCCTACTGTGACCTGCCCCCTCACACCCTCCCCAGGGAACCTCAGCAGCCCCCAGGCCCGACCACCCCACAGGCCAGCTCCTGTCTTGACCCTTCAAACCAAAGTGCCTAGAGGCAGTTGCCACCAACTATTCACAAACCAATAGAATGAGGCACCACTCCTCTTTCTCCCCTCTCTCCCTGTTTCTATCTTGTTTCTTTTTCTTTTCTGCCATCCTTTTTTCTCTTCTTATCTTTCTCCCCTTCTCATTCTTCCCCATCTCTTTGTGCTATTCCAGCCCTCTATTGACATTTCAGCTTATTGTTCAAGCTTCCCAGCCTTAACTTGGATGGGTCACAAGTATTTATTTGCTTGGAGGTGCCACCTACCTACTAGAACATGGGGCCAGAAGCTTGGTTTGGGGTTCTGGCTGGTTGCTGATTCAGGGGGTGTCATGAGAGTGTCCCGGGTCTGAAGATTGGGAACCCTGACCTGCCATTCTTGGGGGTGAGCACGATAACATAATGTAATCCTTAACCTCGTGTGGATCCTGTTTCCTTGCTCATCATTCTCCTCTGTCTAGCAGGAACTCCTTGAGGGCAAGCATTTTGTTTTAACTTTAAGGATCATCAGGCATAACACAGACATGCCACATGTTACGAGCTGAATAAATGTTTGTAGAGTCAGCCAAAACAGCTATGGAGCACCTACTGTGTGCCAAGCTCCAGGCCCTGAGGGTACAGAGATGAACAAGACAGATAAGCTTCATGGGGCTCAAGGAGCCTACAGTCTCACAGGAGAGACAGAACTTCAACTAATACTTACAGTGTGAAGAGAGATATAAATGAAAATATGGGGGTCAGCATAATTGCATGGAATCTTGAATAAGATGTGAGACCCTGTGGGTCTGTACAGGTTAGTGTGATGCCCTGATATATCCCAAGGTAATTTGGGCGGAGGATAAAAAAGTATTTGCAAAGTCCCCTTGGAGGACTGGGGAGAAAGGAGGAAATAATAAACTTCACCATCTGGGAAATTCCTGATATTCTCATAAGCAGTGGGGACAACCAATTCAATAGGCTGAACCCTCAATCTTGGAGCTCGCCCTGTGAAGCTTATTCCTGCAAAGGAGAAGCTAAGCCGACTTGTAATTATGCCTTAGAGTCACCCCCAGAGAACTTCTTTTGTTGCTCAGGTGTGGCCTCTCTCTCTAAGCCAACTCTGCAGTGAACTCGCTGTCCTACCTACTACATTGAACATGACTCCCAGAGGTGTAAATCTTCCTGGCAAAGTGGGATCTGACTCCTGGGGATGGGCTGGGACCCAATGTCATGGGAACGAGAAAGCCTTCTTGACCAAAAAGGGGGAAGAGAATAATGTAACAAAATAAAGTTTCAGTGGCTGAGAGACTTCAAACAGAGTTGAGAGGTTATCCTGGAGGTTATTGTTATACATCATATAGATATCCCTTTTTAGTTTATGGTGTATTGGAGTGAATGGAGGGAAGTATCTGAAACTGTTGAACTGTGTGCCAATAGCCTTGATTCTTGAAGACAATTTTATAAAAATCTAACATTTACAGTATGACTGTGTGATTGTGAAAACCTTGTGTCTGATGCTCACTCCTTTTATCCAGGGTATGGACAGATGAGTAAAAAATAATAATAAGGATAAAAAATAAATAAATTGGGTGAGATAAAGGGTAAAAATTGGGTAGATTGAAATACTTGTGTGTTTTAGTTTGCTGCCTGCTGGAATGCAATATACCAGAAACAGAATGGCTTTTAAAAAGGGGAATTTAATAAGTTGCTAGTTTACAGTTCTAAGGTTGAGAAAATGTCCCAAATAAAACAAGTCTATAGAAATTTCCAATTTAAGGCATCTGGGAAAAGATACCTTGGTTCAAGAAGGCCAATGACGGTCAATGTTTTCTCTTAGCTGGAAGGGCACATGGCGAACATGGCGGTGTCTGCTGGCTTTCTCCTGGCTCTACCAAAAGCAACTCTCTCCAAAATGTTTCCTCTTTTCAAAGGATTCCAGTAAGCAACTCCACCTTCAATGGGTGGAGACACACCTCCATGGAAATCATCTAATCAAAAGTTACCACCCACAATTGGGTGGGCCACATGTCCATGGAAACAATAAAAAATGCCCCCACCCAGCAATATTGAATGAAGATTAAAGAACGTGGCTTTTCTGGGGTCCACCACAGATTCAAACTGGCACACTGTGGGTCAATGAGAGGGGAGGGTAAGGGGCATGGGATATTAACTTCTTTTTTTGGAGTGATACAAATGTTCTAAAAATGATCATGGTGAAGAATGCACAACTGTGTGATGATATTGTGAGCCACTGGTTGTATAATATGGTTAGACTGTATGTATATAGATATTTCTCAGTAAAAATATTTTTTTTAGGGCCACAGTGGCTAAGCGGCAAGAACGCTTGCCTGCCACGCCAAAGGACCCAGGTTCGATTCCCGGTGCCAGCCCATGT
>PVIY010056414.1:0-13310 GCA_004026745.1 Myrmecophaga tridactyla | reverse complement strand
GGAAACCATTTTTGAGTAGCTCATGGGGAACTCATGGGAAGTGAAGTGGCTTCCTGGGGTGAGAAGTGGCTGGTATAGTCACCAGAGGGCGTTTTTAAACTCAGTGTCCTGAATGGAGCCAGCAAAGGGAAGATCCAGCTGCTGTGGACTGGATAGGTAGAGTAGTTGGTGTCGTTTGTTCACCATCCTTTGCTGTTGTTGCCATCATTTCATTGTGGACTGTGCACACTTCTTTGCTCCAATTCCTTTAGCTGGGTCATGTGACTTGAGAGTAAATGTACTATATACCCATTTGACTGGGGGCATTAAATGTGTTTATATGGTTTCAGTTACCCTTTGGACTCCTACCACCTCCCCTGAGAAAAGCATGTCCCAGGAAGTGGTTGATCATTCAACCTGGGTCCCAGAAAAAGAGACACATGGAGAAAAGTAAACTCAACCTACAACCTGAAGCAGAGTTGCACAATTTTTATGCAGACTAGAAATCATGAAATCTGTATTTGTTGCAATCTACTGATATTTTGGGGTTGTTTGATATGCAGCATTATTGTAGTGATGCTGAGTAATACAACAAGAGCTGCAAGTAGTCAGTGATAGCCCCCAGTGGTCCACTGTTCCAGAAAGATAAGTCCATGAATAAACTTAACTTTATCTGCTCAGAAATAGTAGGACTTAATATGTAAATAATGGGGCACTGTACCGGTTTGTATCTGTGGTAGACCCCAGAAAAGCCATGTCCTTTAATTCTCATTTAATATTGCTGGCTGGGAGCTTTTTGATTGTTCCCATGGAGATGCAACTCACCCAATTATGAATATTAATCTTGAATTAGAAGGTGATGTGACTCCACCCATTGCAGGTGGGGTTTGATTAGTTTGCTGAAATCCTTTAAAAAGAAGAAACACTTTGGAAAAAGTTTGAGACGAAGCCACGAAACCGAGAGCCCACACAACCAGAGACCTTTGGAGATGAAGAAGGAAAACACCCCCAGGGGTGCTTCATGAAACAAGAAGCCTAGACGGAGAGCTAGCAGACATCGCCATGTTCGCCATGTGACTTTCCAGTTGAGAGAGAAACCAGGAATTTCATTGGCCTTTCTTGAGTGATGGTAACCTCTTGTTGGTACCTTAATTTGGACATTTTTATAGATTTGCTTTAATTTGGACATTCTCATGGTCTCAGAACTGTAAACGTGCAACTTAATAAATTCCCCCTTTTAAAAGCCATTCCATTTCTGGTATATCACATTCCAGCAGCTGGCAAACTAGAACAAGCACCAACTAAATTTATGAAAGTTTTGCTCAGCACATAACTCTGAGGAGGCAGGTATGATGCCTAGGAAAGAATAGCCAATGGAGCCCTACAGGCTGGATGAACTGATGTATCATTCCTGAGGATAGCCAAAGGAAATGCAAACACAGGGATTTTGAGAAAACCAGTCTGTTCTTTGGCTGGCTCCCAAATGCCCTCGTTGTATATGCCTTTCAGGTTGTAGGTAGTCTTTACAGGAGATGAAATTATTCAGGCTGATGATTCAGAATACATTATCTGTTTGCATCACTGCCTGGGGGATGCTTTTCCATCACCAATTTCACTTCCTTTCTGAGTCATAGCCTGCTTGTAGGTGTAGACTTTTAGGCAGCCATATCCACCATTTTGTATAAACTTTCTAGAGAGAGGCTAGGGGTTGATACTGATTTAATAAACAATCCCTCACTCTGATTGTTCCACGTGGCCTCTGTCCAGTGTTTGGCTAGTCAGAGGCCAGAGCTTTGCTGTGGCCTGAATCTGCCAGTTCTGCTCAAGGGCAGATCCAGTTATGAGACGAGGCCTGGGGAAGTGCCTAGAGGGCCAGCAGGAAGGCAAAAAGGCAGCAGGAAGTGGGCCAGCTGGGAGCCAGCAGACTGGCAAAGAGTGGAAGGTTGGAGTGTGCCGAAGTCCTGCAGTACAAGACCCAGGATGGAAGCAGAGAGTGAAGGTCAAGGTGAGGTTGTGGACTGGGTGGAGTTGGTCCAGGAAGGATGTCCTAGTGACCTGATCCCCTCAAAGTCACCTGTGTCAAGAGCAGTGGGGGGTCAGTCCAGAGGTCCCTCTTTTCATACATCTGACCATTCCCACAGCCATCCTGGTCTTTCCTGATGCTCCATGTGGACAGAGTCATAGCACTGTGACAAGTGGACTCCCCTCAAGAGGATGCATGCCAGTCTCAACTGATTCCTCTGCAATACCCTCTCTGACACTTTCCACCTCCCTTGATTCATTGAGCTGCTATTTCAGACCTCAACTCAACCTTTTCTTCCTTCCCCTCAGAAGATGGACATGGCACTTACTATATCAAAAAAATGGAAGACTTCTGTACCTGATTAAGGTTCTATCAAGAGAAGATCTGAGTCAAGGACTTAGAGTGAGGAGGTTTATTTGTGGGGAGATCCCAGGAAGTAGAAGTGAGAAAGTAGGGAAAGTGAGGCCGGCCAGGCACACAAGCTAATAATTGGAATTAGCAAGTCTGCGGGCAACTGGGGCTCAATCCTGCTGGGTACCTTCAGAGGAACAGTATAGAACATCCCTCTGATTTTTCCCCAAAGAGGGCAAGCAGCAGCATCCTGCCAACTCCCCATCCTCAATTGTCTGAGGACTGGCGGGTGAGTGCAGGAAGGGTGTTGATTCCTCTGTCCCTCTGAGCTAGGCCTGTACCTGGCTAAGTGGGAGAAAGCCCTGAGTGTGGAAAAAGCCTTGTGTGGAAGCCAGTCACGTGCAGGGATCTGTCCTCCACAGCAGTGCTGAAAACAGGTGGATGGAGGGGGGCTCTCAGCAGTTTTAAATGCTCTACTTGTCCATGTGTCTCTAACAAGGTGGCAAAAACAGGTCTAGAGTGAGAAGTTAGAGGCAGAGACAGAGGCAGAACAGAGGCCAGGTAGTATCCAAGCTCCTATTTCCAGTCGTTCCTGCAGTCAAGCAGCACTTCCACCTCTCCCTCGGTTTGGGGAAGAATCAGCCAGGGCCCAGAAAGAAGCAGATGGTAGTCTCAAAGAGTTTAACTGAGGAAAGTTAATTATCCTATTATCCTACTATTATTATTACAGACAAGCAATGCCAGGGATCAAAATTTGAAAAAAAATTCATATGTGTATAACTTGAAGTGGGGAAAGTCCTGTAAAGATTTTGTTTTTCCAATTTAAAACCCCCAAGGGAGTAGACTCACAGGTGTTATGGATTTTTCTATTTTTCTCCACCTCTTGCTTATCATCCTCATCCCCACCACTCACTTAACCCCTATCCCCATTTCTCCCTGTTTCAGTTTGCTAAAGCTGCTGGAATGCAATATACCAGAAATGGGTTGGCTCTTACAATGAGGATTTATTAGCTTATAAATTTACAGTTCTAAGGCCATGAAAATGTCCAAATTAAGGCATCAGGAGGAAGACATCTTCTCTGAAGAAAGGCTACAGACAACCAGGGTTCCTCTGTTATATAGCAAGGCACATGGCCGGCATCTGCTGGCCCTTTGCTCCTGGGTTTCAATGCTTTCAACTTCTGGTTCCAGTGGCCTCCTCTCTAAGCTTATATGTGTCCTCTCTTAGCTTCTCCAGGGCTTTTCTCTCTAAGCTTTCTTGACTTTTTCTGTCCTTTATCCTCTCATAAAGGACTTCACTTAAAGGATTGAATGGGGTGGATCAGATCTCAGTTGATATAAATTAACCAAAAGGTCCCACCCACAATAGATCTGCACCCACAGGAATGAATTAAAAGACCCTGACCTTTTCTGGAGTACTTAACAGCTTCAAACTAGCATACTCCCCATAGAGGAAAATGGGATGTTGAACAAATTCAAAATCTCTGGAAAATTTTTCTGGAGGTGTTGGCCATTCCTTTTCCTTTTTCTAGTTCAATCAATTAGTTAAGGTACCTAAATCAACTGTCAACATATAGCCTAAGACTACTAGTGAGCCGCGAAGGTCCTTCTGAAAAGCATAAATTGATCCCAATTTATAACTCCTTTCTTCTATTCTCAAGAGAGGATGCATACTGGAGTTCCAAAGTGAAACTTTGAAAATGTGAAAAGATAAGAAAATAGTACTCAGTTTGTGCCAGGCATTGAGAAAGGCATTTAACACATATCTTATTTAATCCTCACAAAGCCTTAAGTTTAATTTCTTAGCGGGTACAAGGCAATCCTTTTGCAAGTGCCTCATTACAACCTCAGCACAGCTTCATCTATTTAAGGGGAGCTTCCTTTTTATGACTCATATAGAGAATCTGATTATTGTTTGGTGAGAAAATATGAAATCTCAATCATTCCTCCAACAATGAATATCTGCTTCACTGACATCACCTCCAGGTTTTATGCTGTTCCTGTGGCTTTCTATGCACACCATCACCTTTCAGTTCAATGCTGAATTGTAGTATCACCTTTCTGAAGACATTTGAATCAGGATTTGAAGTCAATGGGTATAATATCAACAATGTGCATTACCCAGTCAATGTGATACCAATATGAACAGCCAGGGCAAGTTTGTGCATCTGCAGACAGTGGCAACCATGGGCCACCCAGCCTCCAGCAATTGTAAATTGCCACCCATTGTGACACATCGTGATTTCAAAAATGTGAAAATGTGCAATATGGTAAACACAAATATTATATGGATAGGTAGCGAGAGAGAGACCTAGATGACTTAAAAATCTTATCAACAAGGAAATCTTTCATTCACAAAAGGCTTCCTAATTGCTGTACATTTTGACAACTTCAAGCACACTTCAGTTGTATCACTGCAGACCTGTGAGTTCATCTAGTTTTGAATACTGGGCAGCAATCTAAGTGCACTTCTCATAAATGAAATAATTACAGCGTGGGCATTCTGAAGGACATCCCTTGCTCTCAACAGATACACCCAGTTGGGAGAGTGTGAATCATACTACATGCTCTTTGCTGCGGGAATTGTCTCTAGCTGAGGATTCCTTCTCAGGCTCAGTGATTACTGTGAATGTCTCTGTCCCAAGGCTGAGGGGAAAAGGTGCTGCCTCTGAACTTATAGCCTGTCTTGGAAGCAGGACGAAGGTAGTTTTCAGACTCTAGGCTGACCCGGCAGGAGAGATGCTGCCGATGACCACACGCCACATCCTCTCCCCCACACTTAACCCTGGAAACATGGGCAATCCAGGCACCATCAAACTGACTTCCAATGCCTTTAACTTTCTGAAATTGGAAACTACTTAGTCAAGGTGAGAGTTTACTTCCTTGAGCCAACCCTAAGAGCACAGTACCTTTTTTGATATTTATTGACTTTTCAACTTTCTAGGAAATTCCCCCTGTGCTGGTTTGAATCCGTGGTGTACCCCCAGAAAAGCCTTGTCCTTTAATCCTCAGTCAGTATTGCTGGGTGGGAGCTTTTTGGTTATCCACGGAGATGTGACCCACCCAATTGTGGTTGGTATTTTTTTTTTTTTTACATGGGCAGGCACTGGGAATCGAACCCGGGTCCTCTGGCATGGCAGGCGAGCATTCTTGCCTGCTGAGTGGTTGGTACCTTTTGATTAGATGGTTTCCATGGGAGTGTGTCTCCACCCATTCTAGGTGGGGTTGCTTACTGGAGCCCTTTAAGAGCAAAGCATTTTGGAAAAAGCTTCAGAGTCCAAGAGCCACAAGAGCCATGAGAGTCCACACAGCCAGAGACCTTGGAGATGAAGAAGGAAAATGCCCCCAGGGGAGCTTCAAGAAACAAGAAGCCTGGAGAGAAAGCTAGTAGGCATCTCAACTTTCCAGTTGAGAGAGAAATCCTGAACGTCATCTGCCTTCTTGAACTAAAGTATCTTTTCCTGGATGCCTTAGATTGGACATTTCTATAACTTTGCTTTCATTTGGACATTTTCTTGGCCTTAGAACTGTAAACTTGCAACTTATTAAATTCCCCCTTTTAAAAACCTTTCTGTTTCTGGTATATCACATCCTGGCAGCTTTCAAACTAGAACACTCCCCCAAAGCAAAACATATGTCTTACTTTTCAAAAATGACAGCAATAGTGGGCCTGGATGCTGTGAAGGTTAACACTGAGAGCAGCCAAGAGAAGTTAGTGCCATTATTATGCTAATTTTGCAGGTGAGAAAACTAAGAGTCAGAGAGACAGAGTAACATGGCAAGGCCACATGGCCAACGGGAACAAAGCGGAAATTTAAACTTGAAATTGTCTAACCACAAAGCCCATACTCTTATTAAAAGAATGTCCTCCTCTAATGCCCCAGCCTCTCCACCCAAAACTGTGCCAGATCTAACCCGCGATTTCAATTAAAAATAGTGCTCTGCCTGAATGGACTGTCTGAGAAGATGAGGAATAAACACTAAGCTCACACCTCAGCGTGCAGTGTGAACCCACAATTGGCCGCAAGTGCCTTACCCAAGGGGAGTGGGGAGAAGGTCAGCTGACACCCCATTTTTCCAAAACACCAGACTTGGTACATGCTTGATTCACCAACATCCCGCAAAGTCTGTAGTTTCCCAGCTTTCCAGCACTGACTCAATTCCTTAAACTAACATTTGCTTTAAAAAGTGATAATGAGAGTCTGTCTCCCAGGCGCTCATGTGACACATTTGGCCCCAAGGGTGAAAGGCAAAATTGGAAAACTGAGTTCACTGCGAGGAAGGAGAAGGAGAAGCTCCAGGGTTGAAAGGGAGGGCACCTGGGCAGGGGAATCTTTCTTCCTTGGGCACTCTTACTTTGGCTTGGCTCCAGAGCTGAGGTCCAGAGAGAAGACAGATGCAGGTTGCAAGAACTGTGAGGTTCAGGGGGATGTGGGGGTCGCTACCAGCGAGAACTCCTGAACAGGCCAGTGTAGTATAGTTTGTTTTGCAGCAAAGGAAAGAATGGAGGAGGCAGGGAGGGAGGTTAGGACAGATGGACGGATTCAGCAGGCTATGGTTATAGCCCAAGTTAAGAGCTCATGAGGACTTGAAATACAGGAATTGAGAGGAAAAATGAATTCATCTTGATCCAGAAAGTCAGAGACCCTAAGCCCTGATAAACACACAAATAATTCAGCAGCCAGAATTTCATTGTTGGAGGCTTCAAAATTGGACAATTAGCCATCAGTAATTTTGAGAGCAGTCCCAGATAAAAGTCTGATATTTATAACTTTTCCCTGAAAGGCAGAGCACGTTTTCATTTACATGGTGATCAGGTTCTAGCTACACAGAGACTTCACTGATCTCATTGATAAGTCCTTCAAATGAGTGCTTCTGAGAGGTGGCTGCTGTGGGTACAAACGAAAACATGCGAGGGGAGATGTGTAACAAGGCTTAGTAGCTCCTTGCATCGCCTTCTTCCCGCTCCTGAATGGATCCATCTTTCTTTCCTTTTCATAATGATTCAGCAATTCATTTATTTTATTGGGACATGGTCCCCCCTACACACATACACACAAAATAAAAAATAAAAATAAGCCTGGATTTCCCAGGATAATCCTAGTTCTTGACACCAAGGCAGCTGCTTGTGAAGTGTCTCACTCCCATTATTCAAATAATTACAAATAATTACAACCTGCTCTCCATTTGGAAACCTGTAAGGGATTGGGAGTGTCATTTGTAGCATCTGTGAAGAGGAGAGGAATTTGACAAAAATCCTGGGGCTCCTCCTTCCCTTCTAACAGAGAGAGGCTTTGAAGGTTTCTTCCAGTCATACTTATTCCAACGTGTGTGTGTGTGTTTGTGTGTGTGTGTGTGTGTGTGTGTGTCACTCTACAAGACAACTAGGAAGAATGACGAGGCATATCTGTGTATCTCAGTGGTGTGAACATCTCAAAAGAAGCTCGCTTGGAGAGCCAAGCCCATCTGGAGTTGTTCAACCAAAGCCTGCCTCACCCCCACGCCATCAGTATCCTGATTTTGCATAAGAATCACCTGTTGTAGTGGGCTCCCCACTCTCTGCCCATACCCCCTTGTTTCCTTTTGTTGCTTCTGTGCTTCCCTCCCCCAGCTTCTAATGGCTTCCACTTGTGACTGGAGGGCTGTGCTCAGGCTACCAGAGTCTTTTTGCCTGAACCTATATAGAACCAGATGTGCCAGTAAATTGATTAGTCTCAGGCAGCTCTTAGCCAAAGACTGATAGGTCCTGGAGTATGAAAGCTCAGCCCCCTTGCCTCGAGTAGGAATATCTGAAATGAGCACAGACCCCTGAGGGGTCAGGCTAAGACCACCCTCTATAGGACTTGGATCACACCCTCCCTTGGTGTGCTGGTTTGAAGCTATTGCATACCCTAGAAAAGCCATGTCCTTTAATCCTCATTCAATATTGCTGGGTGGAATCTTTTTTATTATTTCCATGGAGATGTGATCCACCCAATTGTAGGTGGTAACTTTTGATTAGGTCGTTTCCATGGAGATGTGTCTCCATCCATTTAAGGTGGGGTTGCTTACTGGAACCGTTTAAGAGGGAACCATTTTGGAAAAAGCTTTAGAGATACAAGAGCCCATGAAAGCCACCAGAACTGACAGAATGGACAGAGCCCCAGGAAAGCAATCGAAGAGAAAGCTAGCAGATGTTGCCATGTACCTTTCCAACTGAGAGAGAAACCTTGAACTTCATTGGCCTTCTTGAACCAAGGTATCTTACCCTGGATACCTTAGATTGGACATTTTCATAGACTTGCCTTAATTTAGACATTTTCACAGCCTTAGAGCCATAAACTTGCAACTTAATAAATTCTCCCCTTTAAAAGCTGTTCTGTTTCTGGTATATTGCATTCTGGCAGCTTTTGCAAAATAAAACACTTGGCTTCTTCCAGTCTCTGTCCTGCTCCCCCCACTCTCTTACCTATCTCCTCTGAGAGCACTTCCTTGACACATCAGTCAGGTCAGCTCCTGGAGAGACCAGCCCAAAATACTCCAGGAGCGTGTTAAAAAGCGATCCCCAGTCCTATCCCCTGATGCAGTAGGCCTGAGATGAGGCTCCCAACCTGCCTCTTTAATAAACATCTCTGGTGATTCCTAAGCAAGGAAATGGTGCACTCCTCCTTGAGAATGGCTGGTCCAAAATAAATGAATCCGACCGAGGAAATGTACCCATGGGGCTTATGTGATTTCGTGATCCCACACAAAGATGAGGCTCAGGAGGCTGGGGAGCCCAACCTTTGGGAACACTAGGGGCCACAGAATATTCTTCAAATGCTTTGCCAACTTGTGCCAAGGGAAACCTGTTCCACCTCCAAACTAAGCCTAGTGTTCACAGCCACACATCAGCCCCTGGGCCCGGGGGGAAGTAGACTCTTCAAAGCCAAACAGCATGCCCCCTTTAGCACAGTACCCTAGGACTGGGCAGGCCTCTCAGTCATGGCCAGCAGAGTGCCTGTTGCCTGTGGACAGGGGAAATAGAGATGGGGAACAGTTTTCCACCCTCCGGAATCTGACTCAGCTAGATGAGAGCTGAAAACTCAACCATAATAGTTTGGGTTTTTCCAGAAGTATATCCTGAGCAAAGGATTCAAGTGCAAATGGTTTATTTGGGAGATGATCCCAGGAAGCAAAGGTATGGAAGTGAGGAGGTGAAAGAGGCAGGGAAGGCAGCCAAGAGAAGGCATATTATTGGAGAGGGTGAGGGGGCAGGACATTTGTGCACCAGTTCCCGCTGGTCACTGGCTGAGGACTGCTCCTGGGGGCACGCTGCCCCAGCACTTCACAAGCAGACCCCCACATGGTGGAGCAGGCTCCCCCAGCCAGAGGGGACTCTCCAACAAAGAGAGCAGGGGTGGGAGATGCTATTTGGACAGCGTGCAGGAATGGTAGGCACAAAGCAGCTAAATTTATATATGAGAACCAGCTCAGTGCAAAGGAAGTTCTTTTCAATCACACCACCTATTCCGTGGACCTGTTTAAAGCAAAAAAGCAAACAGTTATGGGTGGAAGAAAAAGAAACGCAGCCACCAGCACAAAACCAGCAGCACCTTTGTAGATGAATCCTTTAGGCCCCATCTGTATCTTCCCAAAGAAAGCAGATTGCTTTGTGAGTTCTGGGGCTTTGGCTGGTAACAAATCCAGCTCCTTGCCTCTAATTTCCCCAGCTGTGTGTACAGTACACCCGAATGCCTTTAGCAGCCTGGCAAGTCTTACCGCAATCAGGATTGCCAAGAAATAGCTGCACTTTCACTTCTGCTCTCTGCATCCATAACTCCTCTTTAGAATTAGCATCTTGTAATACAAAGGATCATCCCAGAAAGCCCAGAATAAATGCTCTAAGGCTCAAAGGTTTTAGTGGACTTGAGCTTTTAATGTTGCTTTTCCTCCACTTAAAGTTCCCCCCCACTTTTGCAGTTTGTCCAAGGGGACAATCCTGAGATGCTTTTTATTTCTACTCCATCCTAACCATGTGTTGTTTCTTCCTCAGTGTCTCATGCTGAGAACAGTTTTTTCTGTTTCAAGATGGTTTGAGTATGGAGAAGGATTGAAAACGCAAGTTTCCTTGTCCCTAATGCCTCATCTCAAGTGGCCTTGGTTCATCTCATCGACGTGTTACCAGGTCTGGGAAGTGAATCCTACCAGTGTCGTTTTACAGCTGTGCAAGTGCAGGCTCAAGAAACCAACATGGCTTGTCCTGGACCACACAGACAGAGTGGGAGACCTAGGACTCAAACCCAGGATGGCTTTCACTATGAAATTCCCAGGGTGGGAGAAGGAAGATAACAGTGCCAGGCTTGAGATAGAGGACAAGTGTCTTGAACATTTCTCCAGGGCAATATATTTACACATGTCTCCATAAGACAAGAACAAAAGAGGATTTTTAAAGTTTGTGAATGTAAGGGACAGTTGGTGCTGCACCCCAAATCCCCTCAACCCACCTAAGTTCACATGCAGTTGTGGGGGACAGTTTCTGTACAGGCTGATGGCTTCCCGCCTCCAGCATGTGCATCTCTCTTCTCTGCCTGCCTTACCCCTTTCCCATTGGATAATCCTTAAGCAACAGGAGACAGAAATCGGGGCTAAATGCCCCAGCTTCTCTGTCCGCCAGTGTCATGATTTTGGGGTGTTTTCTACACAGCTTCTTAGAGGGTCCCCAGGAGGACTGCGCCCCAGTTGCCCCTAGCACTTCATTGACTTTTCTGTGCAAAAACCCCACACTTTATTGACTTTTCTCCCTTCTCTGCCTCACCCCCCCTCCACCCCCTCAATTCAACTTTCTGGCTTGCCCTATCCAAATATGCCTCCTGCCTCCAAGCTTTTGTCTCACATCTGCTTGTGGGGGGTATCCAAATTAAAACAGGGACCCCAAATATGAACCAATATTCGCGATTGGTTAAGTCTCTTTTTCCTCCCAACTCCAAGCTCCAGGAACTTACATAAGAAACGCATTCCTGGGCGGGCCATGGTGGCTCAGCAGGCAGAGTTCTTGCCGGAGACCTGGGCTCGATTCCCGATTCCCGGTGCCTGCCCTTTCCATCCCCGCCCCCCAAAAGAAAATGCAACCTGGCAGGTAAAATCATATTCTCGCTCCTCTGCCAGTCCTCGGCAGCCCCCAGGCACAGGATCCAGAAGTTCCCCCACTCTCCTGGAGGTCCTTCTCTTGCCCGCTGTCTTCGGGGAAGTTGCGGAAGCTGGTAAACAAACTCTTCCCTTCACGCATCATCCTGGGCACTACAAAAACAGATGCACAGGCCCTCATTTCCAGGCTGCCAATTTTTAGCATTTCGTTGCACATGCGGCGGGTTTGTGCTATTCCTTAAGGAATGGGTATTGCAAAAGTCTAAATAGAACTTTTACTTCCATGGGGAGATTCCTGCTGTCCAAATATCACCACTTTTCAGCCCGAAATGTTTCATTTACTCTTTTTTCTTTTGGCTACCTTCCCCTACCAACGTGCCCTTTGGCCATTGCTCAGCATAGAGATCTATGGAAAGTAGCCCCTAAGTTACTTTCCCCTAAAGTCCGGAATCTCCAGCAAGCCCCGAGGGCTGGCACTGTTATCTTCAGCTGAGCATGGGCTGAGTGGGGTGGTCAGGCTCGAAGTCTGGGACATGGCAAGGAGAAAGAAGAAAGGTGTAGTCAATGCTCTTTCTGCATCAGTTTCTCTCTTTTCCTAACACCATCCCAAACCCTGACTCCGCCCTATCTTTCTGCAGTCCCTGCATTCAGCTCCTGCTTCCAACTTTTGCCCTCTTATTTCCCTCGGGCTGAGTTGGTATAGCAAGAAACAGCTGGAAAGCTATTAGGCTTTAAACATCTGCACTCTAAGGTCCCATCTGACTCAAGCCCCTCCCCCCTTTTAATTAAAGTAGTTGTAGATTTACAGAAAACTCATGCGTAAATGCGGGGTTCTCATATAGCATGGCATTATTAACATCATGATGAATGCAGTACATTCGTTGCAATTGATAAATGAACATTTTTATAATTGTACCATTTATTCACTAGAGTCCATTGTTTACAATAGGGCTCAGTGTTTGTGTTGTACCCTCCTATGTTGCTGGGTTTTTTTTTTAACTTTTTATTCCATTAACATATATTCAATCTAAAATTTCCCCTTTTAATCACATTCAAGTGCATAATTCAGTGCTGTTAATTGCTTTCACAATTCGATATCCCCTTTGACTCAAATTTTTAAACTCTCTTTACTGTCCTGACATGACATTTATAACTACTATAATATACCTACAAGTATAATATCTTTAAAAAATCTATAGAATGCTCCAACTGTAATGTAAATGGAAAATAAAAAGAAATCCATTTATAATACAATAATATGTACCTCAATATGTAAACAGTCAGGCATGCTAACAAGAAGATCCAATGGAATTGTCAGATATCTGTAACCTACTTAGAATGAATAAGTTTAGATATGAGATTAACACAATTTGTGATGGGAATGTTTTAGAAAACTTTTCTTTACATTTGATCGTTTGAAATAAAGGCTAAAGAAGAGAAACAGGATTTTGTGAACAGGACAGGAGATACACGGGCTGGCAGAGGGAACTCGTATAGGGAAATCAAACCCTACAAACAGCTCTGCAACTGGTGACGAGTGGCATGATTTCTCAAGATGGCTACTGTCTCTTGTTAAAGCCCCCCCCAAAAAACAACTTAAATCTTCCCTTGATTTAATAGTCCTCACATTCTTGGAAAGTTCAGTGTCTTAATTTGCTAGGCTGCTATGACAAATACCACACAGCAGGTTGTTTTAAAAAACAAGAATTTATTGGCTCATGGTTTAGAGGCCAGAAGTCTCAAATTGAGACATCGGCAAGGTCATGCTTTCTCCTCGTAATGGCATGTCCCTGTCACATGGCAATCTCTCTCTCTCTCTCTCTCTCTCTCTCTCTCTCTCTCTCTCTCTCTC
>PVIY010056413.1:0-13319 GCA_004026745.1 Myrmecophaga tridactyla | reverse complement strand
TTCTCACTTGAGAGAGAAACCCTGAACTTCATCGGCCTTCTTGAACCAAGGTATCTTTCCTTGGATGCCTTTGATTGGAGATTTCCATAGACTTGTTTTAATTGGGACATTTTCTCGGCCTTAGAACTGTGAACTAGCAACTCATTAAATTCCCCCTTTTAAAAGCCATTCTGTTTCTGGTATATTGCATTCTGGCAGCAAACTAACTAGAACATCCCCTCACACGAAAGGTACGCTGAAGGATTCTAATGTTTCCTGAAGAATTTAGTCAAAATCACCCAAGACCAGGTTGCTGATATTGATCCCCAAATTAGCCCTTTTGTAATGTGACCGGCACTCATCTGATTCTTCTTAGACAGCCGAGGCAATGACTCGGCAGCATGCCCTGGCCTTCTCTGAGGTCTGGCTGCATAATATAAATTATATGACCTCTTCATGATGTGGAAGAATGAGAACCATTTTGTGTGGGAATGTTAGGGGAATGCTGTTATAAAATCCATCCTGAATTTTGAACAGATGGCAATGTTTTCAAATAAGTATGATATCTTCAAGTATAAAAAAATGTGTTAAGCATTGCATCAAGCAATAATTTCTAGAATATGAAGAAGAAATATTTAACATTCTCATGGCTTTAATCACCACTACTGAAAAATAATAAGAATATAAATAGTTGCATGTAGTATAATAGAAAACAAAGACTAGATCATAGATACAAATGGAACTATAATATCAATTGCATTCGATATAAATGAACCATCGATTCTAAGACAAAGATTATCAGACAGTATTTATAAACTGAAACAAATACTAATTATATTTGGCTTATAAGAGATACCAGTGAATAGAAGGACAGAGAGGGCTGAAAACAAAAGGATGACCGAGGATATGTCTTATAAGCAACAAACTAAGAAAGATAGACCACTAAAAATTTCAGGGCAAAGTACTTTAAGAAAGTTTTACAAACGGTATTTCATAATTGTAGAGTCCACTTTGTCAGGATGATATAACGATTCCAAATTGCCACCCACCTAGAAACACAGCCTCAGAGTATGTAAAGCAAAATGTATAAAACAGAAGAACTTGTCAAGTCCACCCTCGTCATGATACACCTTGACATTTCTCTACTCTACGACTGTTAGAATATGTCAATACCACCAACCATGACAATGACAAAAATGGAGGGCAGAGAGTTCCTGGTCACCTGGGTGAAAGCCCGAACCCACTAATGTATCAGGTAGGTGCACTCAGCAGGTGAACTCATTTTCTTCTAGGTGTCACCTGGAATAGTTTCCAGAAGTGATCAGGTCTGGGCTATTAAGTGAGTGTCAACAAATGCCAAAGGATTAAAATAACTTAAATCAGGGCCAAGAAAGTTATTCTGAACCTGGCTTTATGGTATCTGCCAGGACTGCTTGAGTCTGTCCTTTGAACAGAAAGCAGCTGCATATAATGCTTGCATGAACTAAAATGATTGTATTAGAATGAAACTTCATTTGTATAAACAAATGGCAGGTCTAAATTGGCCCAAATGCATAGTTTGTCGACTCTTGACTTAGTAGGCGCACGGGCTACAGTGGAATTATGCTAAGACTCGATACAAAATATATACCTGGCTATAAATAATATGGTTCTAAACAAATTATAGCATAAATCAGAATTCAGAAGGGAAGTTAGAAAATGGACTGAACTAAAAAAAAATTAATATAACTTGTAGAATACTGCCAAAGCACTACTCAGAGAGAAATGAATACCTATAAATACCTGAACTAGAAATTAAAAGGTGAAAATCAGTTATCTATGCTTCTAATGTAAAGTTAAAAAGGGATCAGCCAATCAAAACTAAGGAAATAAATATTTACCATACAAAAATAAATTTATCTCCATTTATGTGCAAGACAGAAAATGAAATACAATAATTTGCAAACACATCAATAAACCAAATGCCTCTATTTGCTATAAAAATGCTGTACCATATTAAGATATATTAAGAATATTCCAATGCAAGGATGAACGATGTATGTAGATTAGATTATTCAATAGTGAGAATTTGTCATTTTTCCCCAAGTTAACATAGAGATAAAATGAAAAACCAAAAAAATTCTCAGCAGTTTTGGTAATTGACGTGATTGTTTAAAGTGTAAATGGAAACTCAGAAAATTGGGAATCACCAGAATAATTCTGAAGAAGAATCAAGCTAGTTGAATGACCAGGCATCAGGAACTTTTGCACAGCTCTAGTGAGACACTGGTTTTGGAGAAACGGGGATAGAGGAGGGCCAGGGTCAGGGGTGAGAGAAAAAGTGTCATGCTGTGTATGACATAAATCTGGTTCTTTGCTCAAACCACACTAAAAATCCTCACAACACTAAAAGCAGAAAAGACGTTTCTTCAAATACAAAAGAACAAATATGTTAAGATCTCTTTCAGAAAATACTTATATGAAAATCAGAGACTTGATTGTAAGCCCTTCAAGCAGTCACACTTAGTGAAATTGTAAGTGTATTTCTAGATTCTGAGACACTGAGCTGTTTGTGGGTTAACTGGCATTTCCCTGCAAGTTTTAGTGACTGTGCAACACCTAAGACCCGGTAATTGTGTTATGCAGCCTTGAAAGTGAGCATAGCTACCTAAAATGACAAAGTAATTGATAAAGAGATCTGGCCTCAATTTGAGTTAAAAAAAAATGAAGTTAAAAATATTTACCAGATTTACCCAATCTGGTAAATCAGAATACAGGGTAAAAGATGATAGTGTATGTACTCTAAATCTTCAGCTACTATAGGAGACCAAAAGCAGAGAGGTTTATTTTGTCTAGAACAAAAATATCCTGTAACCAAAATGTAAATCAACCTGTCTGGATAGTTCATTTAAACTAACCAAACCCCTGGAGACCAGAAAAGGAACGAGGCTATGTAATTCTGTAAAGTTTAATGTTATACCTGGATATATCTAAGATTATGCTGGGATGATTAATTTAAAAGTATTGGTAGAGTCCCTGGATGGTCCAAAGGAAAAAAAATGGAACTATTAAACTTTCCCATCTGGGAAACCCTGGGTACCCTCTCAACCATTGGGAACTCCCAAGAAAATAGGCCAAGCCCTGGATTTTGGGGTTTGCCCTTATGAAACTTATTTCTGTAGTTGAGAAGTGAAGGTTACCTATCAAGAGGTCTAAGAGTTGCTCTCAAGAAACCTCTTTTGTTGCTCAGCTGTGACCTCTTTCTAAGCCCAACTCTGAAGGAACACCATTACCCTTCCCCCTACATGTAGGACATGACACCCAGGGGCAAATTTCTCCCTGACATCGTGGGGATTGACTCCTGGCGAAGAGCATGGCCCTGGCATAGTGGGATTGGCACCACCTTCCCGACCAAAAGGAGGAAAAGAAGCATAATAAAATAAGGCATCATGGCTAACGGAGATCAACAGTGTCAAGAGGCTATTCTGGAGGAGACACTTATGCAAGCTTCAGTTAGATAGTGCTAATTGCCATGGTTTACTAAATCCCAAATAACATCACCCCTGTGAAATATAAACAACACCTAGGGCTCAAACTGAGACTCTATATAAGTTTCCTGCACTAAGTTTGTTTTCCTGAAACCTGTAATTCCAAATGGGTTCCTAGGTCAAATAATTCCTGAAACTGAGAGGGTCCAGCCTTTCTGAGATTATGAACTAATTACATTTCCCTATCCTTTACTCCTGACACCCCTTCTTAACATGAATAATTCAGAACGGGCATTGCCTAAAGATCCCTATAGATTGGGAGAAGAATCAGAGGAGAAGGAGGACTTATAAAAGAGGAAATAGGATTTGACAAATCAGTATGACTGCTGAATCATCATATTGACACTTATGTTAGCCTCCAGTGTTTTGGACCAGCTAGATAGAAGGAAAAATCTAAAACAGTAGAATGGTAACCCTTAGCAGTCTGTGAAATCTGTTGAAATGAGCTTTGAAAATTGTTGCTATTTTCTTTATACATTTTATATTTCACAATTAAAAAAATTAAAAAACATGTTTTGGGGTATCAAATTTGACAATTCGCCTCTATTTTTTAAGCTAAATATTGGAAAGAGACAGTTAAATGTCAAGAGTTAACAGAAGCCATTACAGTACCTTCTCACCAGATTTCGGTGACTACCACAACTTCTCATAATCTTTCTTGGTCGCCAAATTCTTTTTAACCACTTCACCTGTTGAAAACCCATAGTTTTTTGTGAAAGTTTATTCTCTGCCATTAGAAACTATTCTGAATGGATGAAGGGGTAAGGGACATGCAGAATTCTTCTTATTTCTTATTCTACACTAAAAACAGCTTCAAGTGATCTTTATTGATAAAAATGTATAATAAACTAATACAACGGCTGGCAGTTAAAATTAACTATAAAATCTCTGAGAGTTTCAAGGAAGCCCTGTATCTCTGAACAGACCTGGTCTGGAACATTTGACCTTGTAGCCATGTGAATATTTCAGACAAAGAAAAAAGTAAACCAAACGTTTCTATGCTGGTCTTCCAGGAAGACGGCTGACTAGAGGAGATCGAAATGGGCCCTGCTCCATGGAAGAATTAGAAAAGGGACAGGAGGGCGACTGCAGTGGTGATTTTGGAGTGCTGCTGACCTGGGAGAACTTCTGCACCACCTGGGGCAGGACTGGCTGCAGAGGATGAGGAACTGAGAGGCAGGAAGCTGGATGTTGGTGCGAAGGTGCAGAGACCATGAGAGTGAAAGTACGGGGACACGGGACTAGAGAGTTAGCCAGGCTGAATTGCTTGGATGTGCAACCCTCACCAGCACAACCCCATGACGGGCGACTCACCCCACACCCCATGCACCCAAACCCTATCACATGCTCCATTTCTTGCACTCCAGATGCCCCCAACCAACCAAACCCCAGTGAACATAACTTCCCCTCACCCCCACCCCAAGTGCAGCCCAACCCACCTCTCCTGCATTCCCCCTGAGCTCTGCATCCCACTCCCTGTTCCCTGCAGTTTGTTGCCAGTGCATAAAGTTTGCTGGCACCAACCTCCATACCTAGGCTACACCTGACCCCAGCCCATAGATTCTGACAGCCTCACCACACCTTGCCTGATCACTGCGCATTTGTTTATGGCACTCCAAGGCCCACACATGCACAGGGCCCCATATCCCATCATTCAGCTCTGGGATGCACACTTTATTGCAATCCTAGAACCGCACATGTGCACAGCCCTCAGACTCACTTTCCAAGTTTGAGAAAGTGCTGACCTGTGCAGACGGGTCACATCTGCTACTAATCCACACAGGAGTAAAGCTAACATGCTGCCATAGCTTTATGCCTCTGCACAAGGGGCCCCATGCCTTAAACCTGTGCTCACAAGGTTTACAACACCAGGACCGGGCACTTGCACAGCTACATCCTCCCTGATGTTCTCCCAAGCATCAGCAGAACATCCCCAAACTGCATCCATACCTGCCCTGAAACAAATCACCACACTGAGTGCCCCATGCTGTGTCCTGCTCCCTGCTGCACAACCATCCCACAAACACAAGGCCTTAGACCACTGAAAGAAATCAACTCCCCAAATAAGTCAATCAAGATAGTAACATGCCAGGAAGACAGTAGAAGTTCACTGAGTATTTCACAATGCAGACAGGTATCGCCTGACTAATGAACAAATTACAACACCAGAAAAGACACAGACATTGGAACATCTACGCAAAGATATTCATATGATTCTACTTAATAAAATAAAAGGGATATCAAATGACCTAACTGAGATCAAGAAGACAGAGAAGAGCATTAAGAGTAACTTGAAAGAATAAATAGAAAAACAGCAGATATCACAGATATTAAAGAGTTTGTTGACCAAATAAAAAACATACTGGTGGCACACAACATTATGTTTCAAGAGAGAAGAAAGAACAAGTGATACAGAGGACAGGATAATTGATTTCAATGACTCAAAAGAGCAAATGGCAAAAAAAAAACATGGAAAAAAATTGAACTGGAACTCAGGGAAATGATAGACCAAACAAAGCATACAAATATAAGACTGATTGGTGTCCCAGAATGAGAAGAGAGAAGTAAAGGGCTAGGAAGATAAGTCAAGGATATAATGGGGGAAAACTTCCCTACCCTCATAAAGGACATAAATATATACGTCAAAGAAGCCCAACAAACTCCAAACAGAATAAATCCAAATTGCTGGGGGTCCTTACTAACAACTATTGAGAAAAAAAGCATTTGCCATATCAATAGCTACATACCAGGTACCAGGAGATATATTGCTTTGCTCAAGCAATGATATCCCATCTGAAACAGCAGCTGCAATTGGAGTTACCACATGGTTGAGCTTACAATGAACCACTGTCATCCTCCAAGATCCAACTGTTTTCTGCACAGACCAAATAGGAGAGTTGAATGGGGATGTAGTGGGAATAACCAGCCCTGCATCCTTCAAGTCCCTAAGAGTGGCAGTAATTGCTGCAATCCCTTCAGAATCCAGTACTACCTCTGATTTACTATTTTGCTAGGTAGGGAAGTTCTAGTGGTTTCCACTTCGCCTTTCCCACCATAACACCCCTCAGTGGGCAAGTCAGAGAGCCAACCTGGGGATTCGGCCAGTTACTCCATATTTTTATTCCAATTATGCATTCTGGAACTGGGGAAATAACTACAGAACGGGTCTTGGGGTCGACTGGACCCACTGTGAGGCAGACCTGAGCTAAAACTCCATTGATCACTTCATCTCCCTAAGCCTCAACTCTGACTGGTGGACCAGAGTGACATTTTGGTTCCCATGGAATTAATGTCACTTCAGAACCAGTGTCTAATGATCTCCAAAATATCTGATCATTTCCTTTTCCCCAGAGCACCGTTGTCCTTGTCAAAGGCCATCAGTCTCCTTGGGGAAGGCATGGAGCAAGATTAACAGCATAAATTTCTGACAGTGTAACAGGTTTCTCCCCCAAAGAGACCTGGCCTCCCTTTCATTCAAGGGGCTCTCATCTATAAATCGTCTCAAGTCTGGAAATTGACTAAGGGGCCATGACTGTATGTTTTGGTAATTCATGTTAGACTTCTGTTCACTTCACCTAGAACTCTTTTGTTTATGCAGCTCGAACAAGAATTTAGTAGACTTCCCATCTATTGTATTCCTAGTTACCCCATGATTTACTAGCAAACGCATCAAATTTCTGTGGATGAGATTTTTCTGATTCCTGCTCTGAGTCTGCTGTCTATTGGAATAGCCACATCCACCCTGTCTTTGGTGATTAAGTGCTGCCACCTGGCTTCTGCCAACTCAGGATCCCATCATCTGCAATTGTGTTTAAGGATTCCATCTCTGTGACAGCAGTTCCCACAGTAACACCTGAGATCATATGGTTGCCCTGACAAACTCTGAGATCTGGCCTAAAACTACTTGTTGAAGACTGCTTTGAAAATATTGCTTTTCTCTTTCTTTGCTTATACATTTTATAGTTCACAATTAAAAAAAATTTTAAATTTATAAATTTTGGGGTATCATAAATTTGAAATCTCGCCTCTAGGAAAGAGACAGTTAAAATGTCAAGAGTTTACAGAAGTCATTACAGTACCTTCTTGCCAGATTTCTGTGACTGCTGCAACTTCTCATAATCTTTCTGTTCTCCAAACTTGTTTTTACCAGTCCACCTGTTGAAAATGCATGGTTTTTTTGTGAAAGTTTATTCTCTGCCATTAGAAACTATTCTGAATGGATGAAGGGGTAAGCGACAGGCAGAATTCTTCTTTCTTATTCTACACTAAAAACAGCTTCAAGTAAACTTTATTGATAAAAATATATAATACACCACTACAACAGCTGGCTGTTAAAATTAACTCCTCCAAGACACATCTGTTTTCTGCACGGGACAAATAGGAGAGTTGAATGGGGATGTAGTGGGTATCACAAGCCCTGCATCCTTCAAGTCCCTAAGAGGGGCAGTAATCTCTGCAAACCCTTCCGGAATCCAGTATTACTTCTGATTTACTATTTTGCTAGGTAGCGCAGTTCTAGTGGCTTCCATTTCGCCTTTCCAAGCATAACAGCTCTCACTGCGCAATTCCGAGAGCCAACGAGGGGACTCGGCCAGTTGCTCAGTATTTTTTTCCAATTATGCACTCTGGAACAGGGGAAATTACAGAATGGGTCAGGGGGTACACTGGACCCACTGTGAGGCAGACCTGAGCTAAAACTCCATTGATCACCTGGTCTCCCTAAGCCCCAACTCTGACTGGTGGACCAGAGTGATGTTTTGGGTCCCCTGGAATTAATGTCACTTTGGAACCAGTCTAGTAGTCCCTGAAATATCAGATCAATTCCTTTTCCCCAGTGCACCATTGCCCTGGTCAAAGGCCATCTGGAAATTGACTAAGGGGTCGTGACTCTATATTTTGGTAATTCATGTTAGACTTCTGTTCACTTCACCTAGAACTCTTTTGTTTATGTAGCTCAAACATGAATTTAGGAGACTGCCCATCTATTGTATTCCTAGGTACCCCATGATTGACTAGCCAATGCAACAAATTTCTGCGGATCAGATTGTTTTGATTCCTGCTCCAAGTCTGCTGTCTATTGGAATAGCCACATCCACCCTGTCTTTGGTAATTAAGTGCTGCCACCTGGCTTCTGCCAACTCAGGATCCCATCATCTGCAATTGTGTTTAAGGATTCCAGCTCAGTGACAGCAGTTCCCACAGCAACATCGGAGATCATATGGTATCCCTGACAAAGGCTGGGAGCTGCCCTATAACTGCTTGTTGAAGACTGCTTTGAAAATATTGCTTTTGTCTTTCTTTGCTTATACATGTTATAGCTCACAATTAAAAAAAATTAAAAAATTTATAAATTCTGGGGTACCATACATTTGACAACTTGCCTCTAATTTTTAAAGGCATACATAGGAAGGGACAGTTAAAATTTTAAGAGTTTACAGAAGTCATTAAAGTAACTTCATGCCAGATTTCTGTGAGTGCTGCAACTTCTCATAATCTCTCTTGGTCTCCTAATTATTTTTTACTGGTCCACCTGTTGAAAATGCATTGTTTTGTGTGAAAGTTTATTCTCTGCCATTAGAAACTATTCTGAATGGATGAAGGGTAAGGGACATGCCGAATTCTTTTTTCTTATTCTACACTTGAAACAGCTTCAAGTAAATATTATTGATAAAAATGTATAATAATCTATAACAACAGCTGGCTGTTTAAACTAACTATAAAATCTCTGAGAGTTTCAAGGAAGTCCTGTATTGATGAACAGACCTGGTTTGGAACATTTGACCTTGGAGCCATGTGAATATGTCACACAAAGAAAAAAGTAAACCAAATGTTTCAATCCTGAACTTCCAGGAAGAAGGCTGACAAGAGGAGCTCGAGATGAGCCCTGCCCCATGGAACAGTAAGAGAAGGGATGGGAGGGTGACTGCGGCAGTGATTCAGGAGTGCAGCTGACCTGGGAGAGCTTCTGCACCACCTGGGGCAGCCCTGGTTGCAGAGGCTGAGGAACTAAGAGGCAGAAAGCTGGAGGCTGTTGCGAAGGCATGGAGCCCACGTGTGTGCATGGATGGGAACATGGGACCAAGGAGTAAGCCAGGCTGTATTTCTTGGGTGCACGCCCCTCACCTGCACAACCCCATGACCAGCGACTCACCCCACACCCCATGCACCCAAACCCTATCACACCCTCCCATTTCCTGCACTCCAGACGCCACCACCCAACCAGACCCCACTGCACAGAACTTCCCCTCACCCCCACCCCAACTGCAGCTCAACCCACCTTTCCTGCACGTCTCCTGAGCACTGCCTCCAACTCCCTATTCCCTGCAGTCTCTTGCCAGTGCATAAAGTTTGCTGGCACCATCCTCCATACCAACCCCAGTCCATAGATCTTGACAGACTCACCTAACACTGCCTGACCTCTGTGCATTTGTTTATGGCACTCCCAGGCCCACACATGCACATGGGCCCCCAATCACATCATTCAGCTCTGGGACCCACACTTTCTAGCAGTCCTAGAACCACACATCTGCACAGGCCTCAGCCTCACTTCCCAGCTCTGAGAAAGTGCTGACCTGTGCAGCTGGGTTTCATCTGCCTCCAATCCACACAGGAGTAAAGCTAACCTGATGTCACAGCTCTACACCTCAGCACAAGGGGCCCCATGCCTTAAACCAGTGCTCACCCCCTTTACAACCACAGGATCAGTGCACTTGCACAGCTAAATCCTTCCTGGCCACAAGGCACGCACGTTCACAAGCATCAGCATAATATTCCCAGCTGCATCCATACCTGCCCTGAGACAAATATGCACACTGAGTGCCCCATGCTGTGACCTGCTCCTTGCTGTAAAACCATCCTGCAAACCCAAGGCCTTAGACTACTGAAAGAAATCAACTACCAAAATAAGTCAATCAAGATAGTTACATACCAGGAAGGCAGCAGAAGATCACTGAGCATATCACAAAGCAGGCAGATATCGCCTGCCTAATGAACTAATGAGAACACCAGAAGAGACACAGACATTGGAACAACTAAACAAAGACATTCATATGACTCTACTTAATGAAATATGAGGGATAGCAAATGACATAAAGGAGATCAAGAAGACAGAGAATAGCATAAAGAGGAAGTTGAAAGAATAAATAGAAAAACAGCAGATTATCACAGATATTAAAGACTCTGTTGACCAAATAAAAAACATACTGGAGGCACACAACACTACATTTGAAGAGACAGAAGAAAGAACAAGTGATATAGAGGACAGGATGATTGATTTCAAAGACTAAAAACAGCAAATGGCAAAAAAAGGATGGAAAAAAATTGATCTGGAACTCAGGGAAATGATAGACCAAACAAGGCATCCAAATATAAGACTGATTGGTGTCCCAGAATGAGAAGAGAGAAGTAAAGGGCTAGGAAGAGCAGTCAAGGATATAATGGGGGAAAAATTCCCAGCTCTCATAAAGGACATAAATATATAAGTCAAAGAAGCCCAACAAACACCAAACAGAATAAATCCAAATTTCTGGTGGCCCTTACTAACAACTATTGAGAAAAAAAAGCATTTGCGTATCAATAACTGCATGCCCGGTACCAGGGGATGTATTGCTTTGCTCAAGCAATGATATCCCATCTGAAATAGCAGCTGCAATTGGAGTTACCACCTGGTTGAGCTTATGATGAACCACTGTCATCCTCCAAGACCCATCTGTTTTCTTCACAAGCCAAATAGGAGCGTTGAATGGGGATGTAGTGGGAATCACCAGCCCTGAATCCTTCAAGTCCCTAAGAGTGGCAGTAATCACTGCAATCCCTTCATGAATCCAGTATTACTTCTGAATTACTATTTTGTAGGAGGGCAGTTCTAGTGGCTTCCACTTCGCCTTTCCCACCATAACAGCCCTCACTGTGCAAGTCAGAGAGCCAACGTGGGGATTCGGCCAGTTGCTCAGTATTTTTATTCCAATTATACATTCTGGAACTGGGGAAATAACTACAGAATGGGTCTGGGGATCCACTGGACCCACTGTGAGGCAGACCTGAGCTAAAACTCCATTGATCACCTGGTCTCCCTAAGTCCCAACTCTGACTGGTGGACCAAAGTGACGTTTAGGGTCCCCTGGAATTAATGTCACTTCTGAACCAGTGTCTAATAATCCCCGAAATATCTGATCATTTCCTTTACCCCAGTGCACCGTTGCCCTGGTAAAAGGCCATCAGTCTCCTTGGGGAAGGCCTGTAGGAAGATTAATAGCATAAATTTCTGGCAGTGTAACAGGTTTCTCCCCCATGGAGACCTGGCCTCCCCTTCATTCAAGGGGCTCTGGGTTTACAAATTGTCTCAAGTCTGGAAATTGACTAAGGGGCCATGACTCTATGTTTTGGTAATTCATGGTAGACTTCTGTTCACTTGACCTATAACTCTTTTGTTTATGCAGCTCGAACAAGAATTTAGGAAACTGCCCATCTATTGTATTCCTAGTTACCCCATGATTTACTAGCAAACGCATCAAATTTCTGTGGATGAGATTTTTCTGATTCCTGCTCTGAGTCTGCTGTCTATTGGAATAGCCACATCCACCCTGTCTTTGGTGATTAAGTGCTGCCACCTGGCTTCTGCCAACTCAGGATCCCATCATCTGCAATTGTGTTTAAGGATCCCAGCTCAGTGACAGCAGTTCCCACAGTAATATATGAGATCATATGGTAGCCCTGAAAAACTCTGGGATTTGTCCTATAACTACTTGTGGAAGACTGCTTTGAAAATATTGCTTTTTTCTTTCTTTGCTTATACATTTTATATTTCACAATTTAAAAAAATTTTTAAAATTTATAAATTTGGGGGTACATAAATTTGACAACTCGCCTCTAATTTTGAAAGACCAACATAGGAAAGAGACAGTTAAAATGTCAAGAGTTTACAGAAGTCATTACAGTACCTTCCTGCCAGATTTCGGTGACTCCTGCAACTGCTCATAATCTTTCTTGGTCTCCAAATTCTTTTTTACCAGTCCACCTGTTGAAAACCCATGGTTTTGTGTGAAAGTTTTATTCTCTGCCAGTAGAAACTATTCTGAATGCATGAAGGGGTAAGGGACATTCAGAATTCTTTTTTATTATTCTACACAAAAAAACAGCTTCAAGTAAACTTTATTGATAAAAATGTATAATAAACCAATACAACAGCTGGTGGTTCAAATTAACTATAAAATCTCTGAGAGTTTCAAGGAAGGCTTGTATCTCTGAACAGACCTGGTTTGGAACATTTGACCTTTGAGCCATGTGAATATTTCACACAAAGAAAAAAGTAAATCAAACGTTTCTTTGCTGGGCTTCCAGGAAGATGGCTGACTAGAGGAGTTCGAGTAGAGCCCTGCACCATGGAAAAGTTAGAGAAGGGACAGGAGGGCAACTGCGGCAGTGATTCAGGAGTGCAGCAGATCTGGGAGAGCTTCTGCACCACCTGGGGCAGCCCTGGCTGCAGAGGCTGAGGAACTGAGAGACAGAAAGCTGGAGGCTGGTGCTAAGGCATGGAGCCCAACGGAGTACACGGACGAGAACATGGGATCAGGGAGTAAACCAGGCTGCATTCTTTGGGTGCGCTTCCCTCACCTGCACAGCCCCATTATTGGCGACTCACCCCACACCCCATACACCCAAACCCTATCACCCATTCCCATTTCCTGCACTCTAGATGCCCCCAGCCCACCAGCCCCCAGTGCACATAACCTCCCCTCACCTCCACCCCAAGTGCAGCCCAACCCACCTCTCCTGCATGCCTCCTGAGCACAGCCTCCCACTCCCTGTTCCCTG
>PVIY010056412.1:0-13312 GCA_004026745.1 Myrmecophaga tridactyla | reverse complement strand
CCTCCCTTTCCCTTCCCTTTCCTTCTCTGTTCTCCCTCTCCTTCTCTTCTTTCTTCTCCTTCTTTTCTTTTTGTAATTATAAGGTATTAGGAATGGTTTGACTTATTAGACACATTTTTTTTTCCAGAAAATCTCTGATTTATATACTTTCCTCCAGGTAATACAGATTTCTGAAAACACTGTAAAAATAAGTCTTCTCTTAAGATGCATAAGGAAGATTCATTACAGAAACTTCAAAATTTTTTTTTTAAAAAAACAGGCTTGAACAACTCCCTTGAGATGGGTGTTAGCATTGTTTTGATTTTATAGATAAAGCTTAGAGAAGTTAAAAAATTTCCTCAAAGTTGAGTGACAGCACTCAGGATTCCCTAGAGAAACAACCAACAGGAGATATCTGTAAATATGATATTTATATAAGTGTCTCACGCAACTGTGGGTATGCAAGAGTCCAAAATCTGTAGGGCAGACCATGAGGCTAGCAACTCTGAGGAGGTTCCTCGAAGAGCTCTACAGGAGAAGCTGACTTGGCTGAAGAAGAAGGGAAAATTCTCTCTTCTCTCTTAAAAATCTTTAACTGATTGGATCAAACCCAACTGATTGGATTATCTTGTTTGCAGATGATACACACTTAGTTGATCATACATGTAATGAGCCACAGATGCAATCAACTGACTGATGATTTAATAAACCAGCCTTCTGATTTATCAACTAGCCACAAAATATCCTTGCAGTCAGGCCAGTACTTGCTTGACCAGACAACCGGGCACCATCACCTGGCCAAGTTGACACTCAACCATCACAGTCCACCCCTTGTCAACATAACAGCTATACACATCACTTTAAACCATTCTTCATATCTAAATAGAATATAATAACGGACATATGTTTGTCTAAAAATACTCAACTTTCCTGCATTCAATCAGAAATGCACCAAATCTCTCCAGAATAGGGTGCAAGTCCTTAGGTAACATTCACTCTTAAACGTCATATCCTATAACTTAAACATGATATACCAGAAACAGAATGGCTTTTAAAATGGGGAACTTATTAAGTTACAAGTTTAAAGTTCTAAGGCCATGAAAATGTCCTAGATAAAGCAAGACTATAGAAATGTCCAATCTAAGGCATCCAGGAAAAGATACCTTGGTTCAAGAAGGCCAATGATGTTCAGGGTTTCTCTCAACTATAAAGGCACTGTCTGTTAGCTTTCTCTCTAGACTTCTTGTTTTATGAAGCTCCCCCAGGGGCGTATTCCTTCTTCATCTCCCAAGATCTCTAGCTGTGTGTGCTCTGTGGTTCTTGTGGCTCTCTCTATCAAGATAATCTTATCAAGTTTCCAACCTACAGTACTGATACAGGGATTAAAAGAAATGGCTGCTTCCAAAAGATGGATTAGAATTAAAACATGGCTTTTCTAGGGTACATAATCCTTTCAAACTGGCATATGTACAAATACGAACATACTCATAACAAAACAAGAAGGAAATATTTATACCATTATTGTCCTTGTTCCTGTAACTGGTCTCACGGTCATAGTTCATATTTATTACTACCTTCTCCTACTACCCATTCCATGCTCCCTTTACCCTCAGCAAGCATTCAGCTGGCCATGGTTCATTGCTTGGTGGGTGATCCAAA
Source organism: Myrmecophaga tridactyla (assembly GCA_004026745.1). Classification (NCBI taxonomy): domain Eukaryota; kingdom Metazoa; phylum Chordata; class Mammalia; order Pilosa; family Myrmecophagidae; genus Myrmecophaga; species Myrmecophaga tridactyla. The sequence continues at coordinate 11,674 of PVIY010056412.1, read as the reverse complement.
CCTTCATTATTGAAGTTAGTTTCTGGGCCATTGGTATTCCTGCCTGAATTGGGTTGTTGCACTTTTCCACTGACTCTAAACACAAGGCATGGTACTACTAAGTATTCCAGGAAAACTATTCTTTAGCCCCAGTACATAGTTGCAGTCCTATTCCTATTGATGGTCAGGATCAGTCACCCCAGCCAGTTCAGTAATCTACTACCTTGCTGCTGATTCAGAGGCATGAGAAGCCCAAAGTGGTCAGGTGGCAGTCTTAACTTCAAGTTCAATGGAATCATTGTTGTGTCTACCTCTTTTGTAAGTAAGACCTCTAGACTAGCTGAGCTTAAGGTTACAGGGACAGGATTCAAACATTTTTCTAGTGGATTATTAGGGGTTATAGTGAGTGATGCCACTCCCATTTCCACCCTTTGATGGAAAGTAGCTGTAGCCAGGTCAGCCTTGATGAGTAAAAGCCCATGTTGCTGAGCCTAAGCATAACCTCCATCCCTACCATTTTGCCCACTTTGTTCATGAGCCCTTTGAGCAGTGGCAGGAGTGGCTGGGGAAAGACTTGTATCCACAGAACTTATCCACTTACTAAAACCTTCACCTGCTGAAGTCACCCTCTGGTACAAACGTATCTTCATGTTTTTTGCCCACTCAGGAAGGTCTATCCACATACCTTTTCTCCTGACTTCTCTGTCACCAATTTTCCCAATTATGTTCCTTCCAAGTCCCTGAACCATTAGCAACCACCCATAAGTCAGTATACAAATACACCTCTGGCCAGTTCTTCCACACAAAATGAACAACGAAGTGCACTTCTTGAAGTTCTACCTACGAGAGGATTTTCCCTCATCACTGTTCTTCAGGGACATCTCAGAAAGGGGCCATAGTGTCTCAGCTGTCCATTTTTTGGTGTTACCTGCATATCATACAGAAGCATCTATAAACCAGGCCTGAGTTTTCTCTTCCTCAGACAACTGAGGAACTCAACTGAATTCTTGTGGAATTCCCTAACAGGTCATATCTCTGGGTTGAGAAGAGAAAGTAAAATGGCAGGAGTGGGGACCATGTAACTTACTTGTAGCTTCAGGACCTGCTTAAGCCCTACCTCTCATATGACATTTCCATTTTATGATGGAGTGCTGCTGTGCATGCCCACCCTTATTGATTGGTGTGTTGGACAACACCCAGCTCATGATAGGCAACTCAGGTCTCATGGTAACTTGGTGGCCATGGTTAAGAGTTCAATCTCTATTAAGACCCAGTAGCAGACCAAAAGCTGTTTCTCAAAGGAAGACTAATTAGCTCCAGTGGAGGTAAGGCTTTACTCCAAAATCCTAAGGACTTGCATTGTGATTAGCCTAAGGGGCCTACTAAAGGTCCAGACAGTATCTCCACTTGCACTGACACTTCCAGCACCATTGGCTCTGCTGGATCATATGGCCCAAGTGGCAGAGAAGCTTGCACAGTAGCCTGGACCTGTCATGAAACCTCCTCTTGTTCCCCTACTCAAAGCTAGCAGCTACTCTGGTCAATCAGTAAACGGGCCAGAGTAGCATACCGAAATGACAAATGTGTTGTCTCCAAAATCTGAAGAGGCCAAGTAGGTGTTGTGTCTCTTTTTTGGTCATAGGAAGGGCCAGATGCAACAGCTTATCCTTCATCTTAGAAGGGATATCTCGACATGCCCCACACCACTGTACACCTAGACATTTCATTGAGGTGGAAGGCCCCTGTATTTTTGTTGTATTCATCTCCCATTCTTTTCAAACCAAAGCTCTTAATTTAATAGCAGATACCCTGCAAGGTGGAGAATTTAGTTTATGATGTAAATCTGCTATTTGCATAATGAGATTCCACGTCTGGTTTTCAGAGTTCTCAAGTCTGCGACCACAGGAAATAAGGTTTTCTTTAAGAGTACACATAGAGACTTTTACGTCTTACATATGGTGTTTAAATTGTTCAAATTTATCAATTTGAAGCCCTCAGTTCATCACTTTCTCTCATAACTGTATCCAGTGTATCTAAGAACCACCGCCCAATATCATTATACTTCTTAACTCCAGAAAACTCCCTTAAGGTGTCAAACACACTCTCACCCAGAGCCTTGCCTTGTATAAGCACACAATTAGCAGAATCAAATGGTGATATTTTGCATATCTCTAGTGCTAACTCATGCCATGGATGATCAGGGCCATCTTGATGATTGGAAATAGAGTCCTTAGTGCTTTTGAATCTAATCAAAGTAGAAAACCAATTGCAAAAACCCATTTTTGAGATTCTGTTTCTCATGAACCACTCCTAGCACCAAGCTGTACTAGTCAGGATTCTCTAGAGAAACAGAACCAACAGGAGATATCTGTAAATATGAGATTCATAAAATTGTCTTACACAACTGTGTGGATGCTAGAGTACAAATTCTGTAGGGCAGGCTGTGAAGCTAGCAACTCTGATGAAATTCTTTGACGAACTCCACAGGAGAGGCTGGTTGGCTGAAGAAGTGAATATTCTTTTTTCTCGTTTAAAAGTCTTCAACCGATTGGATCAAACCCAACTGATTAGATTCTCTCATTTGCCAAAGACATACCCTAGCTGATTGTAGATGGAATCAGCCACAGATGCAGTCGACTGACTGATGATTTAATAAACCAGCCTTCTGGTTTATCAATCAGCTACAAAATATCCTTGCAGTAACAGTTAGGCCAGTGCTTGCCTGACCAGACAACTGGGCACCATCATTTGGCCAAGTTGACACTGGAACCCAACCATCACAAGCATCAAAACTCGAACCCAGTTCTGCTGATTCCAAAGTACACACTCCTGTCTGTGCCATTTGGCTGGCCTTATTGCAGTCCCTAACTATGCGTGGTTTGAAGAGCTGGTAGTGGTTCCATGAGTCAGGCAGTACAGGAGCCAGGGCACAGTGGTGGGACATTTGCCAGATTATTGGACCATGGGGCTGGAAGAGTCAACAAACATGAACAAAGAAGTAGCCTTAATGAAAGCCAGAGTGACCATCTTCCTGACAAAATGGCCAACTGGAAGAGTGTATAGGAAGGGACACATTGGTATAAAAAGATAAAGAAGATGTGTGGTAAAAGGAATTCAGGTTTTTCCCCTTTCCCTTTGCACACATTTCAGGAGCTCCATGTGCGGTTAGTCTGTTTCAGAGTATTGTGAAATGCTGTGGTGTTTTAAGGATGACTGAGAAGGAACACTGGGCCCCGGGAAGATGGAAGTGCACCATGGGAGGCTCTCCCAGAGTGGGGAAATAAGGGCCCAACAGTCAAGGGGATGAGGTTCAGGCATTGTGGGACCTGAACAGGCAGGAGAAGTGCCAAGAGATTGACAGGGGAATGGAAGCTTCTGCTTCAATGCTGTTCATCTCGTGTGCATTGAATTATTTCTGTTAATTGAGTTTTCCAATATAATTGCAAATAGTGCTCTCAACAGCTAGAACATGGGGGCTGGCAGGAGTTACTTTCTGGTTTGGTGGGTTTCATATTTTTTTTGGAGTATGGCTTACATGATACCTTTTCTGTCACAAGCCAGTGACATGTACACACACATATAAAATCGAAACAAGATTTCATGAATCAAAACTTATCCTCAATATGCAAGATGCACTTGGATATTTTCTATTCTATTTCATTTAAGCAAAAGTGCTGGCACCTACCACTTTACTGATTTCATAATACACTAATGGATCGTAATTGAATTGAGTGAAAAACCACTGTTCTAAGTGGTACCATGTATTAACAAAACGGGAAGTGCACAGATGTTAGACATTTCGTAGGCCAAAATCAAGAGCATGAATGTGGCATGTAGAATTTTCATCCAGGGAGAAGAGATAAAAACAGATATTTTAATTCTAGTTAACTGCTGTCCATATAGCTTGGAAATGGTTTCCACCAAGGTGAGGTTCATTTGGGATTATACAGAATGTGGCTGTGTTAGGCCAGGTTTGGAGGCCCATTCTGAAGAAGGGCAGAAGTTTTCTGAGTACAACTTTAAGCTCAGTCTTGCTAAGCCTGAGATAAGGCGCCATCCCCACAAGCTTCCCAGGACTTCTTGGCTGTGCACACAAAAGAGAACCGGGCTTTTCTTGTTTGGGTCTTTGCTCCTTCCTATTTGATTGAATTTGAAGAGGAACTGTTTGCCTTTGGTTGCACATCCTGAATTATAATCAGGATGCTGCTGGCACAGAAAAACGGCTCCTACCCTTGCCTGAAATAACTGAACAGGGAAGCAGAGTTCCTCCCCTCTCCAACCTTAAAGAAACAGGCTCATAATTTATGGCATGCTGGCAATACATCAAAAGTCAATTCAGTCACTTACAGTAAAATCAAAGAGGGCAGAACAATGAATATAAAGTGAGGTTAAAACACCTCATTAAAGGAACAAATTGTTCAGCTGACACCAGAATAATGATGCTTGCATATTTGTTAGCCAGAGTCAAATGGCCTCCAGAGATGTTTTCCCCACTATGGGATATCAGAAAGGGTTTCAGTTCTTCAACTCAACAAATATGATTTGCTTGAACTCTGTTTCAGAGACTTTGCCACCAGAGAATGCAAAGTGGAAAAGGACAGAGTGGTGGTCCTCAAGGAGCTCGATTATTGGATTTGGAGACTAATAATTAAATAAGAATATTGAAAGAACAGCTGCATTATATGGAGGGGTAAGCAGCCCCAAATAGCCAAAACCATCTTGAAAAAGAAGGACAAAGTTGGAGGACTCACACTTCCTTATTTTAAAACTTATTATGAACCTGCAATAATCAAAACCACATGGTACTGGCGTACAAACCAATTTCTACTGAGTTGAGTGTTCAGAAATAAAACCCTCACACTTTTGGCCAAGGGATCTTTGACAAGGGTGCAGAGTCCACTCAGTGAAGGAAGAACAGTCTCTTCAACAGTTGGCGCTGGGAAAACTGGATAGCCATATGCAAAAGAATGACGGCGGACCCTACCTCATACCATGTACAAAAATTAACTCAAAATGGACCAAAGATCTAAATATAAAAAGTAAAACTATAAAACTCCTTGAAGAAAAATAGGAAAACATCTTCCAAATCTTGTGTAAGGCAGCGTTTACTTAGACTTTCCACCAAAAGCACGGGCAACAACAACAACAACAAAAAGGATAAATGGCCTTTATCAAAATTAAAAACTTTTGCACATCAAAGGATTTTATTGAGAAAGTAAAAAGATAATCCACAGAGGATCTGTGGCCCATGCCAGGCTTTGGGATCTGTTCTATAATTACTTCTTAAAATGTGCTTTTTTGTAGATATGTTATATTTCACAATAAAAATAAAAATTAAAAAGAAAAAAAAAGGATAATTCACAGAATGGGAGAAAACATTTAGAAACCAAATATTTGATAAGGTTTAATACCCAGAATGGATAAAACCCCCCTCAACTCAAAAGAAAAAGAAAAAGAACCCAATGAAGAAAATGGGAAAAAGACTTAGAATTTTATCCAAAGAAGATACACAAATGACTAATAAGCATATGAAAAGATGCTCAAAATCATTAGCCATCACGGAAATGCAAATCAAAACAGCAAAAAATGCCACCTCACATTTATTAGAAAGGCTGCTATTACAAAACCAGAAAAATAACAATGTTGGAGTGGATGTAAAGATTAGGAGAAGACACTCATTCTTTGTTGGTTGGCATGTAAAATGTGCAGCTGCTGTGGAAAACAACTGATAATTCCTCAGAAAGTTAAGTATAGAATTACCATATGATCCAGTCATCCCACTTTTAGGTAAATACCCGAAAGAATTGACAGCAGGGACATGAACAGATATTTGCACACTGGTGTTCCTCACGGTATTATTCAAATTGCTAAAAAGGCAGGAGCAGGGGGTGCAAAGGTAGTTCAGTGGTAGAATTCTCACCTGCCATGTGGGAGACCCAGTTTCAATTCTCGGCTCATACACTTCCTAAACAAACAAATGAAAAAACAAATAAACAAAAAAATTCGGCAAATGGTGCTGCAATAACAGAATACCCACATAGAAAAAGAACAAAATGTTACCCCCGCCATACAGCATACAAAAAAAAAAAAAAAAAAAAAAAAAAAAAAAAAAAAAAAAAAAAAAAAAAAAAAAAAAAAAAAAAAAAAAAAAAAAAAAAAAAAAAAAAAAAGGCAGGAGCAACAGATGAATGGATAAACAAAATGTGGTATATGCATACAATGGAATATTGCTTAGCTGAGAAAAGGAATGAAGTTCTGATACATGCTACAAAATGGATGAACCTTGAAGATATGTCAAATATAGTAAGCCAGATGCAAAAGGACAAATACTTTATGGTCTCACTTATATGAAATATATGGAATATGCAAATTCATAAAGTCAGAAACTAGAATTCAGGTTACTAGGGGCTGAATGGGGGAGGGATAAAAAGGAACATTTTAGACTGTATATATTACCACACACACACACACTCACACACACAAACCCATAGAACTGTACAACACAAAGAGTGAACCCTAATGGATACAGCAGGCTTTGTAAGACCACCCCCCCCTCCACTGCCCCATGTAAAATGGAAACAGTGTCAGCCAATCAGAACATTTCCTTGCTTGCTTCTGTGCCTGTCCTATATAAACTCTTACTTTCCATGCTCTCAGTGGAGCTCCTTTTTACATGTGGTTTGGTAGCTGCCCCATTCATGAATCCTAAACTTAAGTGGGAGCATGGCCCTGCTGACACCTTGGTTTCAGACAACTAGCCTCCACAACTGTGAGACCAAACATTTGTGTTGTTTCAAGCCCCCCAGGTTGTGAGAATTTGTTATAGCAGCTCTCAGAAACTAATACAGGGGGCTTTAAAGGATTTGTATATACGGGGTTGGTATGAAGGTTGTGGTGGGGCAAAGATGAGGTTCCTTTGCTTATTTTTACATCTTTGAACTCTATCATTTCCTGGCATCTAGAAATTACCATGGAAAGCCACCAAGTTGTTAAAGCAAGTCTAGTCTGAATAGAAAGGATTAGTAACTGGCTCAGTCAGATCTGATTCTTGAATTTAGCCAATCTTGTTTTGTCTTGAGGATTGGAGTTGGAAGGGAAATGGGGGAAAGTTGAAGCTCATGAATGAATTGGTTGAAATATTTGGTGGATATAGTGTTGGCAGGTGAGGTGCTGTTGGGAGTAAGGAGGAGGACATGGAATGGGCCACTGACGTTCTCTGTGCTGGAGCTTTTGTGTCTGCTTCACAGAGTTGGGCAGTTTGTGTCTGCCACCCACCCCAAGTCAGAGCCACAGGCCCCTGGTAGTGCCCAGTGAGGTATTTTCTCCAAAGGTTAGGATCAGATATTCTATCTGGGCCCTCAGTGTGGTATAGGGAGGTAGCCCCTGTCCCAACACATGCTAGAGAGACAAGACAGAGCACTGAATTCTTTTTTTTTTTTTCCAATTCTCTTTTGAGGACAGCATTTTAGCAATATTTGAAGAATAGTGTCTGTGACTTTTTTCGCTCTCCTGGGTCTTGTTCTTCTCCCTGATTGTTTATTATATTAAAAAATAGATACTATTATGGAATTATTGTTAATAATCTTGGGTGTGCTAAGGGACTAATTGTGGAGAACATCCTTATTCTTAGGGACATGCTGAAATACACGTGTTTGATGTGTTGTAATCCTACAGTTTTCAAATGTTTCAGTAACAATAAAGGTAGAAACCAAATATTGCAAAAATGTTAATTGTTAATTCTTGTAGAGGAAATATGTACGGATGTTCACCATTCTATTTTTTCAACTGTTCTGTATGCTTGAAATAATTCATAATACAAGAATCTGGGAAGTGTGGGAGAGGAAAATTCTTGAAGGAAAAGTTTTTGACCTGTGTTTCATGGGCTTCCAGGGAGATGGATGGGTTTCATGGACTTGGGGCTTCTAAATTTATATATAAACTTTTGTGGTGTGTGTGTGTGTGTGAGTGAGAGAGAGACAGACAGACAGACAGCGAGGGAGTTAGTTTATGCTGTCTCTCCTCTTTTAGGTGAAAGGTTTATTGTTTGTATCTCTCCTCTGATTCTCAAAGGGACCTATGCACTTCCTCTTGGAGGTTCAGCACCACTGCTTAGAGCTAGAGATACATTAACAAGCATTTTCACCCTATGTAAAGGGTATAAATAGTCTGAGTTCATTGCTGACAAGCATTAGTACTTTTTCAAAATTTAAGTTAGACAGATATGGCCTCTCTCTCTAAGTCAACTCAGCAGGTGAACTTACTGCCCTAACCCCCCCGACCCCCACCACCACACCAGATGTGATGTGAATCTCCCTGGCAACATTGGACATGACTCCTGGGATGAGCCGGGACCGGGCATCATAGGATTGAGAAAGCCTTTTTGACCAAAAGGGGGAAGAGCGAAATGAGATAAAATAAATTCTCAGTGGTTGAGAGATTTCAAATAGGATTGAGAGGTTATCCTGGAGGTTATTCTTATGCATTATATAGATATCCCTTTTTAGGTTATGGTGTATTGGAGAGGCTGGAGGGAAGTACCTGAAACTGTAGAGCTGTATTCCAGTAGCCTCGATTCTTGAAGATGATTGTATAACAATATAGCTATTACAGTGTGACAGTATGATTGTGAAAACCTTGTGTCTGATGCTCCTTTTATCCAGGGCATGGATAGATGAGTAAAAAATATGGATAAGAAATAAAAAAATAATGGGGGGGGATAAAAAGGGTAAAAAATTGGGTAGATTGAAATACTGGTGGTCAATGAGAGGGATGGGTAAGGTGTATAGGATGTATGAGTTTTTTCCTTCTTCCAGAGTGATGGATGTTCTAAAATGATATGAATACACCATGTGAATATGTGATGATATTGTGAGCCATTGATTGTATACCATGTATGGAATGTATGTGTGTGAAGATTTCTCAATAAAAACATTAAACAAAATTTAAGTTAGATTAGAAATACAAATTATAGGCTTTTCTCTTTTATGGTTTATTTTTCATTTTTATTTTTTCTCTCCTTTATGTTTATCAACTTATTTAAAAATTTTTCTTAATTGGTTCTTTCTCTATTTTAGTTAAATTCTTAGACTTTTTCATGTACTTAAAATATAGGTTGCTTTAGCTGGCCGCCACCCTCATGACCTCATAGATGACGTCAACGGTGGTGCCATGGAATGCCCATCTAGTTAAGAACTTCAAAGGAAAATATTTCAAGATCATTTGACAGCCAAAACAAGATATATATATATGTTGCTAATATGAACAAATCTGTTTTCCTTGCATTAATTTAAAACTGAAATAATAATTTTGATATCTTTTCCAGATTATAGAAACTAATATAGGCTCAACTTATGTGATTCGTAAAATATAGAACTATATAGAGAAGACAATAAAATTACACTAAGACCATGCCTCAGAGATAACCACTACTATTTCTTTTTATTTCTTACTTTTCAATGTGCATGCACATCTATGTGTATATGTATATGTGCATATATATGTTTTCTATATATATAAATTAAGAAAAGTTTATATTATGCAAAAAAGAACATTTTAATGCTTTCCAGATTTTTATAAGGGAAGTATTTGGATTGAATTCTCTCATTTTTATATTAAATCTGTTCTTTCAAATCAACATTTTGAGGTTTTAGTGAAGATGGAGGGAAACCTTTGCCTTGACATCTCTTCTGTGTAACTAGTACTCTGAGTAAAATTCATCCTGTTAAGTACCTGGAAAGGAATTCTGATATATTTTGCTCCCTGAGATGCTTCACTGAGACAGGTAAGAAAATTTTCTTTTTTTTTTTTAAGTCCATACTTGGCTATTGAGTGTGGAACCAGGGCATGATAACTTCAAACTGCTGGAAACCTGGCTGCATGAGGTGGAGAGAAACCGAAATGAAACTCTTATTTATTTGTTTGTGCTTTGTTCTTAAGGTTCGATGCAAAGAAAACCTGCTGCAGCAGCCTGCATAAGCCCAGAGCCAGTGGGGCTGGGAGGCTGCCTCACCTCCAGATCCACAGAGATACCCTGGGAGCTGAAGAGAAAAGAGGAGCCCTAAGAGAGAAAGCCAAGTGGGCAGGGCCTGGAAAGATCCCCACTTGCCTTCCTCTGACTTCCAGTGGCATTTGGTGAGGCCCTAATCATATTTTGATTCCAGTTAGAGTTATTTGTCTACTTACATTAATATTTGTAAACCAAGTGCCTGGCACTTAATAGAAGCACAATAAATACTAGTTCCCTCCTGTCCCCACCTGTTATGTAATGCAATGTGATCTTGCAAGGCATTTTCATGATCTGGTGCAGTGATTAAGAGCTTGGATCCAGACAAACCTGTTTAGGGTCTTGAGTTTGCCTCTTACTAGCACTATGACTTTGGGAAACTTGCCAACTGTCTTTGAACCCATTTTCTCATTTGTAGAATGGACATAGTAGTATTTTCTACCCTGAATGTTTCTGAATGGATTAAATGAGAAAATGCCTGTAATAATAATGCTAAATGTTTGTCAAGGGATTGCTGCATTCAGAGCACCATTCTAAATTTTTAGTTGTGATCATCTTGGTTCATTCTCATAACTCTGTGAGCTAGGTATTAGTATCCCCATTTTGCAGGTAAGAAAACTGAGGCACAGAGAAATTGAGGAATGTGCTCAAGGTCACAAAGCTATTAAATAAGAGAAGTGGGATTTGAACCCAGGTAGCTTAGTACCTTCTCCAGTGTCTTTAGACCCCACTTTGCATAATGCCTTGCTCCAGGCAAGCCCCCATTAGGTGTTTATGTGACATGTGTGAAGCACCCAGTAAGTGCTTATTGAATCATCACTTCAGGAATGTCTTCCCAGGTTGACAGTGTCTGAAGATGTTAATAGTTAGAAGAGCACAGCACTAAGTGTATTCCATTGTGGATGAGAAAATGAGCTTGTTTAGAAGAGACCCATTACATGAGTCTGATGTTCAATCCTTTGACGCTTAGTTGCTTTAAAACTATTTGAGTAGCTTCTTGGGAAGGGTTGGTCTGGTTAAGATTTCTGCTATTCACTGTCCAATCAGCTGCTGAGATTGGGTTGCAACCAGATTGATGACTCTCCCCTCGACATGCTGAGGGGTGAAGCATGAGGGTGTTACCCAGAACTGAGACCTGGATGGCCTTGCAGGGCTGGGCACCCAGAGGGTCACACCCAAGTGGTGGGTGCTTGCCAGCTTCAGGGCTAAGCTATTGCCCTGGAGAGGCTGGGCAGGGCGGGTAGCTCTTTGCTTGCTGATTCCCATGTCTCCCAGGGCAACAACCTGGAGCAGTCTGTAGTCACCCGTGGGAATACTCCTCCTGAGTCAGCAGGGCCCGCAGTGCCCCAGGGTGTGGCCGTGTGCTCCTTTGGGCTCTTCATCTCAAAGGATGCCACTGCACCATCATGGGTTCAGGGCTGGAGCTGCAGGACCCCAGGACAGCCCTAGGAGGTCCCCAGAAAGTCTCAACTTTTAGGACACTTCACTGGGCTCTATGCATAAAGTGATTAAGGTGCGGGCATTTGGAGACTGTTGGTGTGTCAGTGGGTGATCATCAGAAAGAGATTAGTTCTCTTCGTTCTAGAACCAGCTCTTTCTTTCTTCTAGGACCTCAGTTCCTTCATCTGGAAAAATAAAATAACTCTGGCCCTTCCAAACAGAGTCGAGAGGTTATCCTGGAGGTTATTCTTA
>PVIY010056411.1:0-13321 GCA_004026745.1 Myrmecophaga tridactyla | reverse complement strand
TAAATTTAGTTTGAAATGCTAGTGATAAATGAAAGCAAGGGGTAAGGGGTATGGTATGTATAATCTTTTTTTCTCTATTATCGTTTTATTTCTTTTTCTGATGTCTTTTTATTTCTTTCTCTAAATCGATGCAAATGTTCTAAGAAATGATGAATATGCAACTATGTGATAATATTAAGAATTACTGATTGTATATGTAAAATGGAATGATATATTAATGTTCTTTTGTTAAGTTTTTTAATTAATAAAAAAGTTTAAAAAAAAAGATTATTAAATGGTTTTAAACCCTTAAAAAGTACAACCAAGAAAAAAGAAGGGAAAAGATTTAAATTACCAATATCATGGGATATCACTACAGATCTGTGCTGGTTTGAAACTATTGTATACCCTAGAAAAGCCATGTTCTTTAATCCTGTTTCAGTATCGCTGGGTGGGATTTTTTTTCATTAAGTTGTTTCCATGGAGATGTGACACACCCAATAGTGGGTGGGACCTGTGATTAGGTGGTTTCCATGGAGATGTGTCTCCACCCATTCAAAGTGTGGTTGCTTACTGGAGTCTGTTAAAAGGCAACCATTTTGGAAAAAGTTTTAGAATCCACACAGCCAGAGACCTTTGGAGATGTAGGAAGGAAATGCCCTTGGAGAAGCTGTTTGAAGAAGGCAGAAAAGAAAGCTAACAGACATCGCTATGTGCCTTCCCAGCTGAAAGAGAAACCCTGAGCGTCATCGGCCCTTTCTTGAGTCAAGGTATCTTTCCCTGGATGCCTTAGTTTGGACTTTCTCATGCCTTAGAACTATAAACTTGTAACATAATCAATTCCCTTTTTAAAAGCCATTCCATTTCTAATATATTACATTCTGTAAGCTTTAACAAATTAAACAAGATCCTATAGACACTTATGCCAAGAAATTTGATACTTTAAAAATGAAATGACAAATTCCTTGCAATGTAAATGTAATTTAACATGTACAAATTTAAAATTAATATTGACAGCATAAAAAACAGTAATAACATTTTGGGCTTCAAAATATACAGAGAACTAAATGGCCAACAACTATAGCACATATGTTGGAACAGAGATAATTGAAATGTAATTGTTCTAAGATTCTTGCCTTGTTTGGGAAAAGTAAAAGTACCAATTAGTATTAGATGATATAAGTCAAGAATGTGTAGTGTAATATTTAGGACAACCATTAAAAGAATAATAAATAAGCATTTGTATACTTTTTATGTTTATGTAGGGGGAAATGGAATAAAAATTCTAAATCAATCCAAATACAGGAAAGAAAGAAGAGAAAGGCAATACAGAATGAATGGAAAAATCAGAAAGCGCATTATAATATGATAGCTTTAACTCAAATGTAACAGTAATTGCACTAGAAGTAAATGCACTAATGAATACTTAAGTAAATGGATGGCAGCAATAGGAGCCAGGCTTCTCATTGTTGTAGCAGAAGTTATACATAAGCAAGGGGAAAAGGTTAGAATGATCCATGTGGTAATGGATTGGAGTTGGAGATATCAGTATAAACATATGTCCAGTCTACCAGAGATAAAAAATAGTTACATATAGAAATATCTATATATATGTGTGCATACATAGATTAGTACACACACAAATATTTCTTTGCTCTGTCTGCAGAAAGGGACTAGGGGCAATGACATTCCAATACAATGAACACACCAAGCAACCCAATCTTGGTTTCAAATACCATACTTCAATAAAAGGAACTAGAGCTCCTTAAAAAAAATGGCTGATTTTAGGTCTAGGGCAGCAAAAATTAAAGATGAACTTGAAGCATACTGTAGTGCTAGAAAGCAAAGAAATTCTCAAAAAAAAATACAGGGATGGGGTGGGGAGGATGTTAAAGGGACACATGAGCCAACCAGAAAGAGCCTCCAAAGGCCAAAACTGGAAATATCTGAGCAACAAAATACTGTGGTATTAGACTACAACCCAAAGTATAAAATAAATATATGAGTCCATACTGATAAAAATAAATGAATAGTTAGATGCTTACTTAAGTTCATGATTATTATATTCTCTTGGTATATTTTATTTTTATCTTTATGTAATATACTTCCTTATCTTAATATTTTGATTTTGGACCTCTAGCCTCAAAACTGTGAGCCAATAAATGCTTATTGTTTAAGTCAACTTCTGTGTGCTATTTGTCACAGCAGCCCGACAAACTAAGACAACAGTATACTAAATAAATAATCTGAACCATCCTGATGATAACAACTATATGATATAAAACACATTTAGTTCCTTTAAATTGGCATAAAATTAATGTATCCATAGAAGCAAAAATGAAATAAAAGGTAGAGGTAAACAAGCACCAAAGCAATTTCAAATTCTGTTTAGACGGCTTTGAAGGGCACAAGGTTAAAATTTAAAGCTTGTTCAAGATGGGAAGCTAACCTCAGTGTAGGAGTAAAAAAAAAAGAACAAAAACAAACCAGAGAATAAGAACGAAACACTTTGCCAAGTCTTGACCTTAGCATTAGGCATATGGAGAAAAAAATTTTTCCGAGAAACCATAACCACCAATAGCTCTCATAAGGTCAGCAGCCAGAATGTATGTTATTATGCAATTGCACAACAGTAAACACAAAGTTTAAAGCGCCCCCAGCTTAGCGGCACCTCTAGAGCACTGGTAGAAGCAAATATAAATCCTCTCTGGAGTAACATAGACCCAAGCTGCAAAGAGTTTTGCAGCTGCCTGGTTTTTCTGTTGGTTGTCATAATTAGCAGTCAAAAATCACAAAACACACAAAGAAAACAAGATTTATGACTGAAAAACCAGCAGAAACAACAGGCAGCAGAATCAAACCAGCAAAGGTTATCAAATACTATAATACTATAAATATTATCAGACACAAAATATAAAATAATCATGTTTATAATGTTTAAAGAAAAATAAAAGGAAAGCTTAAAAAAAAGAACAAAAGACTACTAAAAAGAAAGGACAGATTTGAAAAACAAACCAATAACCAATAGGACTTCTAAATATGAAAAGTATGCCACATAAGCATTTTGGATGTATTAAATAGTAGATTTTCTCCACAGTTGAGGAGAGATACAATAAATTGGATAATATTTTTTTTAATTTAGAATGAAGAACAGATAAAAAAGAAAGATATAAAATATAGCAAAGAAAAAGGTACATGAAGAATAAAGTAATAAGTTTTAATATATATCTAATTTGAGTTCCAGAGGCAATATCAGAAAAAAAGTAAGGCAACATACAAAGATAATCACCGAGAATTTTCCAGAACTGTTCAAAGACTGAAAAAGCATTCTTGACCAAAAGGAGGTTAGAGAGAAATGAGACAAAATAAAGTTTCAGTGGCTGAAAGATTTCAAACAGAGTCAAGTTATCCTGGAGGTTATTCTTATGCATTATACATATATCCCTTTTTAGTTTATGGTATATTGGACTGGCTGGAAGGAAGTACCTGAAATTGTTAAGCTGTGTTCCAGTAGCGTTGATTCTTGAAGACGATTATATAAAGATATAACTTTACAATGTAACTGTATGACTGTGAAAACCTTGTGTCTGATGTTCCTTTTATCCAGGGTATGGACAGATGAGTAAAAAAATATGGATAAAAAATAAATAAATGATAGTGAAGATAAGGGGTAAACTAAATTGGGTTGATGGAAATACAAGTGGTCAACGACAGGGAGGGGTATGGGCTATGGTATATATGAGTTTTTTCTTTTTTCTTTTTATTTCCTTTTCTAGAATGCTGCAAATGTTCTAAAAAAATGATCATGTATGGAATGTATGCGTGTGAAGATTTGTCAATAAAAATATTTTTTAAAAAAAAGAAAGAAAGACACATCCTTGTCTTTCTTTGAATCCCAAGTAGGATAAACCAAAAAACATCACAGAATGAAAATGAGAGAGACACACATAGAGACACATAGAGATACACAGACAGAAGGTAGAGAGAAATTGACTGATTAATTATAAAAATAATCTGAGGAATTGTGGAAAAGGAATATCAAATGGACTGAAAGCAATCTTCTCAACAGCAACAGTGAGACTCAGAGAAGACAGAGAGGATATATTCAACATGTTGAGAGAAAATAAATGTCAATGAAGAATTTCATACTTAATAAAAATAAAAAAATAAAAAATAAAAATCTTACTTCAAGAACAGATAGGAAATAAGTTTTAGGCAAAAACTGTGATTTAGCAAAACAAATTTCTTAAAAGATACCCTGAAGGATGGATTTTATTTTATTTTATTTTATTCTTTTTGGCATGGACAGGCTCTGGGAATCGAACCCAGGTCTGCGGTAAGGCAGGCAAGAATTCTGCCACTAAGCCACCAAGGCACCACCCAGAATAGATTTTAAAAAGAAATTAAAAATGGAAGATTTGAGATGCAAGAAGGGACTGCAAGTAAATTTACTGGTAAATAAATGAATAAATCTAAACAGTAATAACAGAAAGGAGTAATAAGGTCTAACTTGTGAGGATAAAAAGAAAAGAAATCTAAAACAATGAATAACAACAGAATATAAAGGAGGAGGTAGTCATTTATATTAAAGTGTTCTAAGGTCCTTAAAATGTTAGGAGAAGAATAGTAATATTGTACACATTCAGTAATATATGTTAAAATAGTACTAAAAATAAAAACCGAAGAAAATGCCTAACTTCCAAATTAGTAGAAGGGATGAGGACTGACCCCAGAGATACTCTACCACATGAAAGTTAGCTCCTGAAGAGGCCAGTGAAGACTAAAAATGAACAGCTAAAGAGGTAGAAAGAAAACCATAAGCGTATGGGATCACAGAAACACAGAGAAGAGTATGTTATGAGAAACAAATTCAAATAAAGCAAACAGAAAAAAAAAAAGACAGAAAATGAGAACAAATAGAAAACATAAGCAGTAGAGATAAATAAAAATCTATAAATAATTAAAATAACTGTTCTCCCAATTAAAAGACAAATAACATGGTGTTTGTAAGAAACGTGCATAAAACAAAAGGATACAAAATTTAAAACTGAAATGACAAAAAAATGCACAAAATACTAATCAAAAGAAAGCTTCTGTCACTCTATTACTACTAACCACAATAACAAAAGAATCAATTCATCAGAAAGATCTAAACTATCTAAGAGAGAAAGTGGAGGCAGTGACTTGTAAATAGTGCACAGAGAAGCCTGATTCCGAAAGAAAGCAGAATAATAGTAGGCAGCTAAAGGGATGATTTCAGATCAAAGGAAAGGTTTTGCTTTTGTTTTTCATTTGTTTGATGTTTTTCCTTTCTTGCTTCTTTTCATACATGCCATACTGAACACAGCTGTATACTGAAGGAAATAATTTGGTATAGAGGTAAAACGAAAGGTGCAGGAAGGAGACCGGGTAAGTTGAGAAAACGAGGAGGAATGGACTCCAGAAAAGAAGAGCAAGGATTGATCTCTGATTAGAAAAAGGACCCATCTTCCACATACTAAATTAAGGAAGAGAATAAAAGTGAAATTTAGTTTTGCTGGCAAAATGAGCATATTCATCTGATGGTTCTTATTTTTCAATGAAGATGAAAAAGTCAAGGTGACTGATGGAACACAGAAAGGGGTAACAGACATGGGAGATTAGAGGATAGCCAAGAGGGTACAAAATAACTGTCTCAGAGAATAGGAAAATGACCCTGCTAAGAAATATAGAAATGCCAGATACTACTCAATGCTTACTGGAGAATCTTTTTTGGTCTGACTGAGGTCAACAATTATTGAATTCCTTTCCTGGGTTACAACTGAGCACTCTGAGCCCATAACATCATGAACACTGTTTGGAATATTTTTTCAAACGCATTCCTTAAACTTGCTCTTAATAAAGTTCAACTGATACTTTTTTCATCTCTTGTGAAATCTTATTATAGTTAATATACATATACATAGAGACAGATGGTCAGAGGGAGACAAAATAGAGAAATGAATGGCTAGAAAGACATAAGAGATAGAAAGATCTACAAACCAAGAGGTGGGGAAGAGAAGAGCAAAGAAAAGGGAACAGGATAGGTGATACAGCTGCGTCAAGGGAGGGACAACTGATTAAAAACTGTCAGGGTAGTACGTGAATGTGTCAATATCTTAGTGGCAGTTTTATAAACAATTTATATGTTCTTTCTTTCCTTTTCCCCATTTTCTAGTTTATCTTTAATGAGCAAATATTCCTTGTTAAATTAAAAAGTAACAGTAATACAGCTACTAAGGTTGACATCTCAAAATATTAGTAATGCCTTTTTTAGACTATTATTAACTTTCTCCATTAATTTTTAATTAGCCACTAAAGACTTAAAAGAAAGTTCTTACAAAGTTGTAAATAAGCAAATAATAAATGCATTTTAGAGATAAATTAGTTTTTCAATAGCTCATGACAGTTTATAAACATAAATAAATAGATATTCATTAACTAGTGATCTTTATGAACAGACTAAAAAAATCTTCATTAAACTGAGATGACATTAGCATTACAAGCAAACAGCAATACCATTTTTCAGAGTCTTAATACACACCTTCTTGGTCTTACAACTAAGCACAGGTATTCATCTACAAACATGATCCAAAAGTCACATAACAATTTTTAAAAAAAACTTTGAAGAACTTTTCCTACAAAAGACAAGTTTGGCATTATCAATTGTCATTCCAAATATTTGCTATTTCCCCCTAAATAATATTAGAATTTATTGCCAAATTATTATTTTCATACCTCTGAAGAGCTTTCATTATTAACATCCACTGTATTTATAGGAGTTGCTGATGAATCTAAATCAGAACCTTGAGAGCCAACTCTCCCAGGAGTCTGAAACACAAACAGAAGGGGAAAAAAATCAAAGCAGATATTTACAATATAGTCATAAACCATTTAATAACTTAAACAGTAATCAGGGCCAATGTTACACACAAGAAAAATAGGTGTCTTCACAACAATAGTAACAATATTTGCAGCTATCCTGTATTGAACACTGTGCCTAACACTTTATTAAAAGATCTCTAAAGCTTTCTCTCATTTTTAGTCTTTTTAGATCAATAAAAAGTTTACATTTGTATATAGTGTTTTATAGTCTTCAACCCACTTTCACAAAACATTTTATTTAATAATAACGACGTCTTGAGAAAAGCAGGACAAATGTAATCTCTACGGTGGAAGAACCAGATTCAAAGGGACTGCGAAATACTCAAGATTGTACTATTAACAAAATCAGAAAGAAGAATTAAAATGCTGATTTTCTGATTCCTCTTGATTCCTCTGTTCATTAACTAGCCAAACTGCAATGATTTGAGGGGTGCTATAGGACCAATACAGCACAAACCATCCAGTGAAAACCACTACCAGTCTCTCTACAATACTTAATATTTCACCAAGAGAAAAAAGTTTTGGAGGGGAGGAGGAGTTAAAGGTCTTTTTTTCACTGCAACATTTATGGTCTAATATTACCGTTCATTAATATCTAGGCATTACCTTAGCTGAATTGGAAATCTAGTAAAACAGTAGGTAAAAGAGTCAGAGCACAAGGACTGACTCAATAATCTCCATCAGAGATATATGTGGTAGATACTATCATCATCTCCACTTTATGAGAACTCAGACACAGAGACTAAGTAACTTGCCTAAAGTCATTTGCTAATAAATGGAAGAAAAGATTTTAACTCAAGCAGTCTGACTCTTAATCACTAACCTATAATGCTTCTCTACAGGGCATATCCAGAGATATGCCCAAGCATATCAAGTACCCAAGATCAAGAATAACTCACTACACATTTACCTCAACAAAAGAACATCCTGAACATTACTATTAAATATTAAATCTGTCAAAGATGAATTGATACTACTATGAAATTCATCAGTTAAAATGACACTTAAAGAAACTGTATAGGAAAATAAAAAAGACATTTTGTGATAACAATACATATAAAAACTATTTAAATAAGAAAAAAAGATTAAAAAGATATACTCTAAAATGCAAATAACGATTTCTGTTGCAAAACAGAATAACGGATGTTTTGGTTTTGGTTTCCCAGTTTTTGTGTCTGCTAAATTTTCTTGTTTTGTTTTCTTCAGAATTTTAGAGCTATAGTTAAATTACTTTTATATTGAAAAGTTTTTTTACATTAAAGAAAAGCAAACTTCTCCAAATAAGGGATAATCCACAACCCTTTCATATTTTCCCAAAATCTAATTTTCTGAATGTACCCAGACTATGTGTTTCTTTTTTTAAAAAATATTTTTATTGAGATATCTTCACACACATACAATCCATCCAAAGTATACAATCAGTGGCTCACAATGTCATCACATAGTTGCATATTCATCACCATGATCATTTTTGGAACATTTGCATCATTCCAGGAAAAGAAATTAAAAGAAAAAAGTCATATACAACCCATATATGGTTATGGGTTACCTCTTACCCCTCCCTCTCACTGACCAACAGGAAAGACTATGTGTTTCTTACATTCAGTTAATGCCCACAAAATGTCCATGTTTAAACTATTATATCAGCTACCCTCTTCCAAAAAGAAAAGGCATACTCTTTCCTAAAATGGTATACTTGACACATGAATTTATCCATAAAAAAATGAAAGTCAGTTATTTGGATTTGTGGTCACAATCATGGATACAGCAAAAACGCAAGTGAATGGTGAAAAAGCTATATTCTTAATATGAAGAATCATCATATGCAGTTAGAAATTTGTCTTTAATTCACTCACATTTTGACAGCTTCATTCCACAATGGTTTTAAAAACCACTGACTACATCAGTAAAGATGCTAGAAACAAAAGTTTTATTTCCTTTTTCCCATTTCTATACTCCAGGTGGCCATTCACCTGAGATTTACCTTTCCTAGCAGGAAGTAATTCAAAGAAATACTATGCCACCCACATAAACCTATTACCACCACCAAAAATACACTTCCTCAAACTTGTTTGAAATAATCCTAGTAAAAGATATGCATGTAAGTCCAAGAAGCACGGAGAGTAAAAGAAGAAGCAATCGGGAAACCATCATAAGATATGGACTTTTGATGGCCATATTTTAAACATCTCCCTGATAACTGCCAAATTGTCAAAGAACTTCTTGTTCTGTTCTTAGGCCACAAAAATCTCATTACAACTATAATCTTACTGGCCCTGAAAAGAGAATATAAAGAGTTCTAACTTTTCCACTTATAAGTTTTATTTTGCATAAACAATGGGATAAGAATAATTTATGCCAAAAACTTAAACCAAGAGAGAAACAACCTCCAAATAATGTATTTCAAAGAAATTGTTACATAAATTTACCTTTTACATTAACCAAAAAGTAGATAACATATTCATTCTGTTTCTTTAACGGATATTTGTCTTCCATGAAGTACACCTAGAGCTCTGCAAGCCCCAGGATGCCAAATGGGAGGAGATTCAGTATGAAGACAGGGTGAGAGAAACAAGGATCGTGCCTGGCTGAGGAAAACAAACCAATGTACACAAAAACACTTAAGAAACAACTTTTAAAAAATTAAATGCTGAATAGAAGGATTCTGAACACAATTCAAATTCAGGGAAGAAAAGACCAATGCTAGTTTGGGTACTTGGAAAACACTTTTTTCTTGAAAGGAAAATTAAATTTAATTAAGTAGATAGGCAGCCATTCCGATTAGATTAAAAAAAGAAAAACACCAAAGCAAACAGAACAGATATACTGTACATAAAGAATACTGTACATAAAGAAAATAAATTGTCTGACAAAATTTATTATATATAACACAAATAAATATAAAGGCAAAATAAAATTCATATATAAATACACACACACATATATATATAAAAATAGGTTAAACTGGTAATGTGGAATGGGATAGAGGATTGAAATCAGTGAAAAGTACCCTAGTAAAGAGATCATGTCCAGAATTCGTCTTGACAGAACTTGGGGTTCACACAGAAACCAGAAGCTTCTGCACCAAGCATTGTTCAGTAATAGATAAAGAATTTTAAACATATTAAAAAGACAGAAACATGCTCAAAACAAAGGTAAGTAACTCAGTGGAGAAAAAAATAAAACAGAAATACAGTATATAGGGCTCTGGGACATAAAACAAGTAGAGGCAACTAAGTTCTTGTAAGAAAATAGAGAGCAAAAACACCCCTAACGTAATAGGTAGTAAGAAGCCACATTCACTGTGGGCACTCAGAAAGTGGGGCAGGTTTACTATCTCTTGCCATGCATGAACAGACACATTTTTAAAAGTTGTATACCCTGACATACACTGTGTTTGGTTTTGAAGTTTGATTAAAACTTTTCCATGTAGGGATAAAAGGGCATTCAAAGAAAAGCATTATTTACAATGGCAAAAAATCATAAGCACACTTTGAATCTTTGTTTAAAAAACAAAGAAACGGTTAACTAAATTTTGACAAATCCAATCGACAGACTCAACAATTTAAAATGACAAGTGTGAAGGTTAAATAGAAAAATAAAAATATATGTAGTATCATGTTGACTTTTAAAAAGAGGCAAAGTACAATTGTTTTGGATATATTATGACTTGAGTTTTATAACAAGAAAAACACAAAGAAATTGAAAGTTAATTATAGAAGTTTTACTTTAGGGCAATTTTTGTGCTTTGTTATTTTTTTCTTCACGTATTTGTGTCAAGATACTTTTGTTATTCCCCTAGTAAGTGCCCCTAAAGAATTTTTATTAATATTGTCATACTTTTAAAAGTTTTAAGCTTTTCTTAAGTGAAAATAAAAATACTTGGGCTTGATTAAAAAAAAAGATCTAGCTATAGTTATCAAATGCCTATCATTAAGACTTCCAGGAAGATGGCCAAACAGAATGGCTGGAGATTAGCCCTGCTCTACGGAAAAGTCAGAAAAGGGACAGGATGGTGACTTATGTGGCGATTCAGAAGCGCAGCCAACCTGGGAGAGCCTTCTGTACCACATGGAGCAGCCCTGGTTGCAGAGGCTGAGAAACTGAGAGGCAGAAAGCTGCGGCCTAGCACAGAGCCACAGAGCCCACAGGAGTGCATGGACAGGAGCCCGGGACCAGGAAGAAAGCCAGGCTGTGTTCCTTGGGCGTGCTACCCTCACCAGCACAGCCCTGTGACCAGCCACTCACCCCATACACCACACACCCGAACCCCGTCACCCACTCTCATTTCCTACGCTCCAGGTGCCCCCACTCCACCAGCCCCCAGTGGACGTACCTGCCCCACACCCCCACCCCAAGTGCACCCACCTCTCCTGTACCCCTCCCGAACACTACCTCCCCTTTCCTGTTCCCCACAGGCTGTTGCAGCACATAAAGGCTGGGGCACTAACCTTCAAACCTAAGCTACCCCTGCTCCCCCCCATCACCCACTGTGTCACACAGCCTCATTCTACCCTGCCTGAGCTCTGCGTATCCATTTATGGCACTCCTAGGCCCACGCATGTGTGCGGACCCTCCAATCACATAATTCAGCTCTGGGAACCACATTTTACAGCAGCCCTAGAACTGGTATGTGCACAGCACTCAGCCACACTTCCCAGTGCTGAGAAAGTGCTGACCTGAGCAGCCAGGTCATGTCTGCCCCCAATCCATGAAGGCATAACACCAACCTGCTGCCACAGTTCTACACATGCGCAGAAAAGGCCCCATGCCTTAGATCAGTGCACATCAGGATTACGAGCTCCAGACCAGTGCACCAGCACAGCTACATCCTCCCTGGCCACTGGGCACCCACATCCACAAGCATCAGTATAACATTCCCAACCTGCGCCTATACCCGCCCTGAAGCAAATCACTGCACTAAGTGCCCCACCCCGTGCCCTGCTCCCTGTTGTAAAACCATCCCACCAAAGCAAGGCCTTAGACTACTAAAAGAAATCAACTCCCAAAGTAAATCAATCAAGATATTTATATACCATGAAGACAGCAGAAGGTCACTAAGCATATCACAATGCAGACAGATAGAGCCCTGCCTAATGACCAAATTAAACCACCAGAGGAGACACAGACGTTGGAACAACTAATCAAAGATGGTCATACAACTCTACTTAATAAAATGTGGGATAGCAAATGACATAAAGAAGATCAGGAAGATGGTAGAGGGCAGGCCATGGTGGCTGAGCAGGCAGAGTTCTCGCCTGCCATACTGGAGACCCAGGTTCAATTCCCAGTGCCTGTCCATGAAAAAAAAAGGAAGATAGTAGAAGAGCATAAAAAGGAATTTGAAAGAATAAATAGAAAAATGGCAGATGTCACAGAGATTAAAGACTGTTGGCCAAATAAAAACATACTAAAGGCACACAACACCAGATTTAAAGAGACAAAATAAAGAATAAGTGAATGGAAGACAGGATAATTGACTTCGAAGACTCAAAATGGCAAATGGCAAAAAAGAAGGAAAAAATTGAATGGGGACTCAGGGAAATGATAGACAAAACAAAGCGCACAAATATAAGAATTATTGGTGTCCCAGAAGGAGAAGAGAGGAGTAAAGGGCTAGGAAGAGCGGCTGAGGATATAATGGGGGAAAACGTCCCAACCCTCAAAAAGGACATAAATATACAAGTCAAAGAAGCCCAACGAACTCCAAACAGAATAAATCCAAATAGACCTTCCCCAAGACAGACACTAATCAGTCTGTCAAATGTTGAAGAGAAGCAGAAAATCCTGAAAGCAGCCAGAAAAAAGCAATCTACTACATACAAGGGAAAACAAGTAAGACTGAGTTCAGACTACTCGACCAGCGCCCTGGAGGCAAGAAGGCAGTGGTATGATATATTCAAGATCTTAAAACAGAAAAACTTCCAGCCAAGAATTCCTTACCCAGCCAAACTGACCTTCAAACTTGAGGGAGAGATTAAAGTTTTCACAGATAAAAAACTTCTGAAAGAATTTGTCAACAAGAGACCAGCCCTACAAGAAATACTAAAAGGAGATTTGCCAGCTGAAAAAAAAAAAAAAAAGGAGAGGAAGTTCTGGAGGAGGGCACAGAATTAAAGAGTACCACTAAGGGTAATTTGAAGAATACAAAGGGAGAGGGAAAAGAATATATAGATCTCACAAATAAAAGTAAAAAGATGATGGACTCAAGAAATGCATTTTCAGTAATAACTCTGAATGTTAATGGAATAAATTTACCACATAAAAGATACAGATTGTCAGAATGGATTAAGAAACATAATCCAGTTATATGCTGCTTGTAAGAGACTCATCTTAGACACAAAGATACAAATAGATTGAAAGTGAAAGGATGGAGAAAAGACTTTCCATGGAAGCTGTAACCAAAAGAAAGCAGGAGTAACTATACTAATATCAGACA
>PVIY010056410.1:0-13324 GCA_004026745.1 Myrmecophaga tridactyla | reverse complement strand
TATTTTGATATAATTTCATACTTAAACACTGATAGGAGTATCAGTGCAAAGAACTCCTGTATGTCCTTTGTCTGGATTCATCAATTGTTAACATTTTGCTTTATGATTTATATGTGTGTGCATTTTCTCTCTCTCACCATACATATGTATATGTATATATCAGTCAACTTTATTGAGATATAATTCACATGCCATATAATTTAGTTAATTCACATATTTAAAGAGTACAATTCATTGGTTTTTAGTATATTTACAGAGTTGTGCATTCATCATCACAATCAATTTTAGAATATATTCATTATTTCTGTACCCTAGGCACCCAGAAAGCCCATACCCATTAGTAGTCACTTTCCTTTTCCTTTCAATCCCCCCATCCCAGCCCTAGGGAACTACTAATTTCTCTGTCTCTAAATACTGACTGTTTTGGACACTTCATATAAATGGAATCATATAATATGTGATCTTTTGTGTCTGTCTTCTTTCAGTTGCTTTCAAGGTTCATCCATGTTGTACCATGCATCAGTGTGTCATTTGTTTTTTTTTCCTCCTTAAATTCAGAGCAATTTTTTAGTTATGTATATTCACTGGTTATGTTTATTTGAACTTTTTTATTATGGAAAATTTAGAATATATACAAAAATTGAGAAAATGGCACACAATAAAGCCTCATGCACCTATCACACCAATTCAACAATTATTTCACTGTTGATTGTGATTCATCCCTATCCAACCCTTGCCCTACCCCCCCCCCACCATGGCCTGGATTATTTTGAAGTAAATAGCAAATATCATTTCATTTGTAAATCATTTCATTATGTATTTCTTAAAGTTAAGAACTCTTTAAAAGCTACAATGCTGTTTCACACCTAAAAGAATACCAGTACTTCCTTAATATTTTTTAAATATTCAATCAATATTAAAATTTCCCCCACAATTTTCTCAATTTATTTTTTCAGTTTGTCCAATCAGGATCCAAATAAAGTTCATGCTTTGTAATTGGAAAGTATGTCGTTACTTTTTATTGCTAAATAATATTCCATTGTATGAACATAACACATTTTATTTATCCATCAGTCAGTTGAGGTACTTTTGGGTTGTTTTAATCTTTTGGCTAATATGAATAATGCCAAAAGGTGTTCAATTTTTGTGTGGATATATACCTAGGAATGGAATTGCTGGGTCACCTGGTAACTGTATGTTCAACCTTTTTTTTTATCATGAAAAGAAACATTGCAGTCCTTTATAATGTCTCCTGGTTAAAGACATCTTTTAACTAGATATTGGCAGGTAGTATATAAAATAAGGGAATGAATGAGTATGAAAAGAGACAGAATGCAGGGGTAGGTAGGAGAAAGCCTAGGTCAGATTCCTTGCAATATATCTGGGACCTGATTTAAGAAGTTTCTATTAACTTATTTTTAATTTATTAATTTAAAAAATTTAACAGACCAAACAAAACACTAACATATATAATCAGTAATTCACAATATCATCACATAGTTGCATATTCATCATTTCTTAGAACATTTGCATCAATTCAGAAAAAGAAATAAAAAGACAATAGAAAAAGAAATAAAAACAGAAAAGAAAAAAAAAAGATTACATCTACCATACCCCTTACCCCTTGCTTTCACTAACCACTAGCATTTCAAACTAAATTTGTTTTAGCATTTGTTCCCCCTATTATTTATTTTTAGTCCATATGTTCTACTCATGTATTGACAAGGTAGATAAAAGGAGCATCAGACACAAGGTTTTCACAATCACACAGTCACATTGTGAAAGCTATATCATTACTCAATCATCCTCAAGAAACATGGCTACTGGAACACAGCTCTACATTTTCAGGCAGTTCCCTCCAGCCTCTCCATTACATCTTGAATAACAAGGTGATATCTACTTAATGTGTAAGAATAACCTCCAGGATAACCTCTTGACTCTGTTTGGAATCTCTCAGCCATTGACAGTTTCACTCTTCTCCCTTTTGGTCGAGAAGGTTTTCTCAATCCCTTGATGCTGAGTCTTGGCTCATTCTAGGATCTCTGTCCCATGTTGCCAGGAAGGTCCACACCCCTGGGAGTCATGTCCAACGTAGACAGGGGGAGGGTGGTGAGACTGCTTGTTGTGTTGGCTGGAGAGAGAGGCCACATCTGAGCAACAAAAGAGGCTGTCTTGGGGGTGACTCTTAGGCCTAAATTTTAAGTAGACTTGATCTATCCTTTGTGGGGTTAAGTTTCATATGAACAAACCCCAAGACTGGGGGCTCAGCCTATAGCTTTGGTTGTCCACACTGCTTGTGAGAATATCAAGAATTCAACTTGGGGAAGTTGAATTTCTCCCTGTTCTCACCAGTCCCCAAAGGGGGCTTTGCAAATACTTTTCCACTCACTGATCGAATCACTCTGGGATTCATCAGGGCATCACTCTGGACAAACCAATAAAATCTCATGTCCTACCTGAGATTCCAAGTACTTAAGGTGTTCAATCAAACTATCTACATAAGTTATATTAGGAAATGCACTAGTCAAAATACAAATTTTGTAACAAATAAACATTTTTTGCTTTAGTCTCACACATAAGGTGACACTTTAAAATATTAATTATCATCTTAAATTCCCATTTTTAAAAGCCATTCTATTTCTGGTATATTGCATTCCAGCAGCTAGCAAACTAGAACAGTATTTTTCTCCCCAGTGCTGGAACTTTAGATGCCCTCACATAAGTAAAGGCTTTAACTAATTTCAGTGCTCATGTTATTAAAGATACCAAATATAGTGTACATCCTTTCAGTAGAGAAACTGAACAAATAAAAAAAAAAGTGTTACAAAATCATTTGGAAATAACAATAAAAATAAATAAATAATGTGGGAAATAAAACGTAAAAATTGGGTAGATTGAAATATTGTGGGTCAGTGAGAGGGAGGGGAAAGGAGTATGGGATTTATAAGTTCTAATTTTTCTCTTTATTTCTTTTTTTGGAGTGATGCAAAAGTTCTAAAAATGATCGTGGCGAAGAATACACTATTATGTGATGATATTGTGAGCCACTGATTGTATAATATGGTTGGACTGTATGTGTGTGGATATTTCTCAATAAAAATGTTAAAAAAAAAAAAAAGAAGTATTTGGCCTTAAATGTGCTCACTGCCACTCAAGGTAGTATTGTGCCATGATTGGCATCACTTGTTGCTCACATATTCCTGATGAACATACAAGTTCATCATACAAGTTCAACATACAACACACAATGCCTTATCATACTTACAAAAGTCTATAAACCATATCCAAAATTAGGGTTTATAAACTTCTTTTTTTCTCTTGGCTCATTCATTCACCCTGGCATTGGAGTTATACTCTTATTGGCACACTGACAGTATTATTTTCTATCTTGTTGCTCTTTATACTGTAGTTATGGCCTCAATTCTCAACATTGCAGGCTATATACCTGTAAATGTCATAATTCTGTGCCCAGGGACTTATGCAGAAGAGGTGTCAGGAAGATGGTAAGAGTAGTGGGACAGAGAAAATTGTAACATAGTAATACTTTACTACTTTCCCTACTCTTCTCTCTAATTATGCTTGTGCTCCTGATGCTATTTAGCCTCCAATGGCTCACCAACTTCATGTCTCAATGACTAAAAGCCACTAAACTGTTTTTCTTTTTACCTGTGTTCCTACCTTACCAAAGCCTTAATCAACAAGATAAATGCCCTTGGTCTTTGGGGAGCCCTGAGACTCTCTTGACCAGAAGGAGAGAATATGCAGTTAGAATGATAAATAGGGGGTGTGGCCAAGATGGCAGCTTAGCAATGTGCGCCTTTTAGTTCATCCTCCAGAACAACTGCTAAATAACCAGAAACAGTACAGAACAACTTCTGGCACCACATCAGTGACCAGACACACTGCGTACCCTAGTCTGGACCAGCTGGACCAGCTGCGAGCCTCCCCAGAACCGTGAGTTCCCCAAGCCATGGTGGCCAGTGCCCCTCCCCCACAGGCTGCTTCCCAGAGGGGAAAGGAAAGGAAATTTACCAGCAGCAGGGACTGAGAACAATTAAATGCCTATTGTGGAATTAATTAACAAATTCTGACTACTAAAAATAGGCCCCCAGCTCAGGTGAACCTGGTCAAGGCGGAGGTTGCTCATTGGGCTAATGGAAAAAGAGGAAAGGGGAGGAAACAGAGGTTTTTGTGGCTGTGTTTCTATGGAGGTTGGGCTGCCTCTGGATTCAGTGGTGGGACTTCTTGGCCTGCAACTGCCCCAGGCATAGGCAGAAATGGACTGCTTTCAGGGCTGTCTCCCACCTGTGCCTTCCCCAGGGGGGGAAGTGATGCCCAACTCAGGTGGAATCCCTCCCTCAAGGAATTCAGACACCAGGGCTTGGCAAGTTGAAGCCATTAAAACCAGCCTACAATCTCCCCTCTGTCTCCACCATGCCCCCAGCAGGGAGAGTCTGCCAGAGTTAAAGGTGCCGCAATATCTTTTGCTGGTGGGACCCACAGGCAGACAAGCACCACATACTGGACAGGATAAGAAAAACAGAGCCCAGAGACTTCACAGGAAAGTCTTTTAATCTGCTGGGTCTCACCCTCAGGGAAAACTGATGCAGGTGACTCTTCCCTCCTGATAGGAGGCCAGTTTGGTCTGGGAAAACTTGGCTGGAGTCTATAATACCTACATAGACCCTCCTAAGGGTGGGGAGGGAAAAGGCACCATACAAGCAGGGCAAGAAACAAGAAAACAAGAACTGAAAAATTATCCTCTGTTAAACAAAACCTAAGCTAGAGGTCCAGAAAAAGCTGAACTGAAGGTCAAAGAACAGACAGACAACAAATTCATCTAGCAAGAAAACCCTAGGTAAGAGAAGTGAAAGCAATCTCCAGAATAAACTAATTAAGGTAATTAAATGTCTAGATGCCAGCAAAAAATAACAAATCACACCAGGAAAATTGAAGATACAGCCCAGTCAAAGGAACAAACCAATAGTTCAAATGAGATACAGGAGCTGAAACAATTAATTCAGAATATACAAACAGACATAGAATGATAAATAGCTTTACTAGTCATCTTAATTTGTTTTAACTTCCATTTTTACTCAGGAAACAAAAAACAAACAAACAAAACAAGAAGAAGCCAGAAGCAACTGCAGCAGGCTGACATACCAACAATCCTTTGTGGTGTTAATACCCCTGCCTCCATGGGAAAGGAGGAACAGTAAAAAGCAAGTCAAGCAAGCCTACTTATCTTCACCAGATATGCCTGTACCTACAATCACCTGGCAATGGTCCTTACAAATTTATGGCCCATGACCCAAGGACATCTGGTCCACAGCTCACATAGCTCATATCCTCCTTGCCTCCCCCTCCACATCCCTCCTCATGCTTTCTTTGTTCTAAGTAGCTGTACAAACTGTTTCCCTGCCACTTTTTTTTAGCAGTTAACTTCCTTTGGTTCTGCTGCCACTCGTGTCTCTTAGCTCAATAAATTTATTCTGCACCTTGTTTTTCAGTCTGTTTTCAACTTAACAATCGCAAGCAATTGTTATAGACATCAAAAGGAAGTTAGCTTGACTCCTATTAATTGGGTGGCAGTTTGCCATCTTACAAGGGCAAGTTTAGGGCAGGTGGGCTTTAATTTGTATTGAGTCAAACCTAATGAACTATGGGATTGATCAGCTACCTGGATCAGCCAATTTGGCAGGTATTTTAGTTTTCCTTGACTGCTCAAGCAGATAGCACCCAATGGGTTGGCTTAAACAACAGGAATTTAATGGGTCATGCTTTTGAGGCTAGGAAAAGTACAAATCAAAGCATAATCAAGGCAATGCTTTATTTCCAAAGACTGGAATTCTGGGGTTGGCTACCAGGGATCCTTAGTCCTGGGCTTCTTAGTCATTTGACAATGGCTCTCCTGTCCTCTCTGTTCTATTCTGCTTTATGTTGTTGCTCCCACTATGGCTTTCTACCTTTCTGAATTTCATTATGCTTATAAAGGACTCCAGTAATATGTTTAAGACCCATTCTGATTGTGTTGGGCACACCTTAACTGAAGTAACCTCATCAAAGATCCTATTTATAATAGGTTCACTCCCACAGGAATGGATTAAGTTTAAAATTATGTGTGGGACTCAACAACAAAAGGGCAAACAACCCAATCATAAAATGGGCAAAAGATATGAATAGATATTTTTCCAAAGAGGAAATACAAATGGCTAAAAAGCACATGAAAAGATGTTCACCTTCATTAGCTTATTAGGGAAATGCAAATTAAAACCACAATGAGATACC
This sequence comes from Myrmecophaga tridactyla, assembly GCA_004026745.1. Lineage (NCBI taxonomy): Eukaryota > Metazoa > Chordata > Mammalia > Pilosa > Myrmecophagidae > Myrmecophaga > Myrmecophaga tridactyla. The sequence goes on along the minus strand of PVIY010056410.1, from coordinate 7,036 downwards.
ACCTCCAACTATAAGAAGGGCCATTATTAAACAAGAAACTACAAATGTTCAAGAAGATGCAAAGAAATAGGAATACTTATTCATTGCTGCTGGGAATGTAAAATGGTACAGCCACTGTGGGAGACGGTTTGGCGGGTCCTCAGAAAACTGAAAATTGAGTTTTTTATGACTCAGCAATCCCAATACTCAGTATATATCCAAGAAATCTGAAAGCAGGGACCCAAACAGACATTTGCAACCAATGTTCACAGCAGCATTATTCACAATTGCCCAAAATGGAAATAATCCAAGAGTCCATCAACAGATGAATGGATAAACAAAATGTGGTATATGCATATGATGGAATATTATGCAGCAGTAAGAAGGAATGAGGTCCTGAAGCATGCAACAACATGGATGAACCTTGAGGACATAATGCTGCATGAAATAAGTCAGATACAAAAGGACAAATACTCTATGACTTCACTAATATGAACTAACTAGAACATGTAAATTCAGAGTCTTAAAATGTAGAATATAGGGTACCTAGAGATAGACATTAGAGAAGGAGGAGCAGTTACCTAATGTGTACAGAATTGTTAACAAGGCTGAACTTAAATGTTTGGAAATGGATAGAGGTGATAGCAGTACCTTATTAGGAAAATAAGTAATATTGACATATCATAGGTGCATTTTATTGAAAGTAGTTGTTTAAACTCATCTTTGTAAATAGGTTCTCACATGAACTGTTGCAAATGTAAAAAGGCAATGGAAATAGAGAGGTATATAGGAAAAAACATAGCTATTGCAAACTACAGGCTATAGTTAATAGTAATATTTTCATATTCTTTGGTCAATAGTAACAAATTTACTACACCAATACTATGGGTCAACAATAGGAAAAAATAAGGGGTATGAGAGGATATGGGTTTTATTTTTTATTTTTATTTCTGTTATGGAGTAATGAAAATGTTCTAAAATTGATCATGGGAATGTATGCACAACTATGTGATGATACTGTGAGCCAGTGATTGCATACTTTAGATGGTTTGCTGGTGTATGTATATACTCAATAAAACTGGGGTGGGGGGCGGACGTGAGTGGAATATATAACTCCAAACTACCACAGTAGGGATTTCATAATTCAAAAGATATCAAGAGGAAACTCAAGAAGGAATTCAAAGAGCAAGGGCATGGGTTTTTTTTTTGTTTTTTTTTTTTTTTTTTTTTTGGCTCTGAGAGGGCCCCACAACTATCTCTATATAATTTTATCAATGCCGAATCTTAATTCTCATAAGCAACTCTCTAACAGTTATGTTTCACATTTTCTGGATGTTCAAGGGTCTTGAATGCCAGCAGACTACTTCCCTTATAGGCTAACAGATGATCTTAACATGGGTCTTCTCATTCCTTTGGCACTGGGAAGGTTTGTTATTCCTTTATGTTCCCTGCTTTCTCCTCTCTATGCTAAGAAGAGAGCACATAATGGGAAATCACCACCATCATCACGACAGCTCATGCTTACTCAAGTGTGCTCAGCCCTTTCCTCACACTGTCTCATATCATTGTTTCCTATGGAACGGAGCTCGAAGGATATTAAGGAATGACAAGAAAGAGATGGATCAAGGGGTCTGAAGATCAGTGATAATAGACAACAGACAACTTTATTCTTAACCAGATCCAGCCTATATACTCCAGGGTAACAAAAGGCAGGCATGAATTTCCAGAGGGAACAGAGTGCTTATCTTTCAGTGCTCTCTTCCTTCATACTTTATTTGGGGTAAACATTCTCTTCCTCCCAGACTGTTCTACATAACAATCTCCACAGTTTACTGCTGCCACCACCCTGATGCCAGCTGCTCCCCACAAATTCTGTGGGTCTTGTTTTAACCCTTGCTCCTACATTCCCCCTTTTTATTTTATTAGCCGAGGTGACTGTGCCTGTCTTAGGTTGCCCTTAAGTTCTGAAGGAAGGATCTTACCCGTCATTGGCTACCAGTCAAGCTCTCTGATTTGAGAGGGAGCCAAGGGCTTTTGCCAGAATCACAGTGTTAGCACGGCTTTGCTTAGTGACTGTGCCTGTCTTAGGCCGCCCTTAAGCTCTGAAGGAAGGGTCTTACCCATCATTGGCTACCAGTCAAGCTCTCTGACTTTGAACATTTGTTGTTTAACACAGCTGAGGAGGAAGAGAAAGAGTATATACAGCCCCAAACCTAAGCCTATAGTAGTAAAAAAAAATGGTGTGATTTCCACCAATAAATAGGATTAAGAATTTTTTTTTTTTTTTTTTTTTGCTCTTGGGTAAGTGATTGTATAACATCATCTCTGTAGGCTATATGTAAATTATTCTGAGATAATTCTAATACCCTTTTTTGTAATTCTAAGATATCGAGACTTAAACTATCCAAACGCTCCAAAAGATGCCTCTTTACTTTTTTCCATTCTATTTCAGATTGATTATATCTTAAAGGGGTAAACAAAAAATGCTCTGATTCCAGTCACATTTTAAACTTCATAAAAAATTTAAATTATACATTTGATCTCCAATATGAACCAATGCTGTCTTTATATCATTTAGTCTATTATTAATTTGCTCATCGATATGAGATTGACTATGCCACAGTTTACTGGTGTTTTTATGCCACTCTAACATAATGCTGCATCTGTATAGTTTGATGCAACACAGTTCCAATGACCACAGCCACTTTGATAATTCCAATGATTCCAATGACAGCTGCAATAATTAGTCCAATTAGTCTCTTAGTCCTTTTCAGATATTCTTTTGCCAAATGGATCAGTATTTGTGTTTCTGGAAAGGATTGCAAGAACTTGACATCTGCACCAGCAGCCAAATACCTCTTCTTCTCCTTGCTGCTATAATCATCTCATTTTCCTGCAACATAAATGCTTGGAGACAAGTGAATAGAGAACAATTCTCACAATTAAAAGTTTGATTTCTCATATGTATACGACCTTTAACAAATACATATGGACCTCTAGTACATATTCATATATAGTGTGTATGGCTGCTATTTAAATAGAAGTTATAGTTACTAGAATTCACTATAAAAATTGGTCCCAGTCCTAGGAAAATTTTCTATAAATTTCTCTGACTAACGTTATATTTAGCAACCCATGGATTTGGCACAAATCATCCTCTATGTATTAAACTCTGATTTAGCTTGCCTGTCCATATAGTCTCAGTTATCTCTGAGTTAGAGATGGGAGGCCCCACAGGGGCCGCATCTCTTACAATTCCATAGGAATCATTAATTATGATAACTGTTGGATCCATATGACATTACTGCCACCCATTCCAACTTTCTTTCCCAGCTAATAGGCAAGTATTATTTGATTCCATAGAGTTAAAAGAGGGATATACATACAGGTAATTATGAGAATCATTCTTGATCTTAAACCATGTAGTCTGATTATTTATTGTCATATATGCTAATTCATTACTTATGCATATGGGTCTTTCTAAAAATGGAAGCGTTAAATTTGCTATGATTTTTCATTCTTCCTTAAGTAGTTTTGGAAGCCTTTAATCTACTGGACCTGGGAATCCTAAACTAGTATTCAGATATTTTGGTAAAGTTGGATCTGCCCATGTTAGGGCCTGCAGCAAAGGTAGGTTAGGAATATAAGCCCAATAAGTATAATTATGTCCCTGTCCTTCAGCAATTAAAGTTATATGCCCTATAATATACATTTGGCTATATTCATCAGGGTTGACATGTCTGGGTTTTATTCTCTTTGAGGGAATCCAAACTGGGGTTCCATTATCTGCAATGACAAGAGCAAATTCCCTACCCCACACCTTTATCATGCCTGGTAGCCATAAATTGCATCTTTCCAATAGATCGGCTGCAGCTGCAGTTCTGTTTGGGTTGTTTCATTTTTCTTTTCCAAATTACTAAAATGTTGTTCTGCAGGAGTCTGTGATGAATTATCATAAAGGTTTTAAAAATTTAAGGTAAACAGTGCTTTTGTTAATTGATCTTTGGTATACTTATTTTCACATCATCATCCTCCTGATCATCATCTCCTCCTTTTTGTTTCAAGAGCATAGACTTTAGCATCTGGTTTGCTCATTCAATAATTACTTGTCCAGAGGGATTATGTGGAATTCCTGTGATATGAGTAATATGAAAAGTAGTACAAAATTTACGAAATTGCTTCCCTGTATAAGCGGGACCATTGCCCATTTTAATAGATTGAGGGCATCCCATAACAGCAAAAGCATTAAGTAAATGTGATCAAACATGGCAGAAATGTTCTCCAGATTGTGTGGTAGCCCATATGAAATGAGAAAAAATGTCTATGATAACATGTACATATTGCATTTTACCAAAATGTGAAATACGAGTAACATCCATTTGCCATAATTTATTTGCTTTTGACCTCAAGGATTAACCCCTGAGGCAAATGGGAGTGCATTCAGAGGTCCACATGTTGGACAAGTCCAAACAATGTCCCGAGCTTGCTGTTTAGATAAAGACAGAAATTTTTTTCACAACCTTTTGCTATTAATATGAGTCAATCTGTGAGAGCCTGAATTGCCTCCACAAGAGTATATTCTTGCTGATTTTGTAATGACAAAGACTTTAAGATTACTATGAGCTCTTATATGCATGATAAAAAGGGGTTTAATTCGACTTCTGACTAATGTTTGTAAATGTAAAAACATTCAGGATAATTCATTTCCTTCAAACAAAGAAGCTGTCTCGATGTGAGTAACATTTGGCAAACATATCTAGAATCAGAAATAATACTAAGAGATTGTGGAAAATTCTGCAATACTTGAATTACAGCTGCTAATTCTTGCACTGGGCTGAGGTATAAGGTGTTTTCCAACTTTTGTTTTCCCCTGGGGTGACAAATGCAGCCTGCCCATTACTATATTGATAATATCTTTGGTGATCTTTGGCTATTAAAGAAATGAATTTTTTGCAGATATGTATTTAAACGTTTTGTTGATTGTTTGGTAAAAAAAAAAAAAAAAAAAATCCATTCTAAAACACCATCTTGCCAAAATAGGCCTGTGGGAAATTGCAAGGTAAAGAAAATAATAAAATCAACAGGTTTTCTAGATCTATTTGAACAAGTTGTCCTTCTTGAATGTGTTGTTCAATTAATTGTAATTCTTGTTCAGCCACAGCTTTTAACTGCCTCTTGCTTAATAAATCAGAATCTCCTTGTAAAATCTCAAACAGGTTCTGTAACATATAATTAGGAATCCCTAAAGTGGCAGGTAGCAAAAATGAAAGCAGAGTAACTGTCAATAGTGACATGTACCCATAGTAAATGACCAGATCTTTTTTAAATGAATTCATTGGATTGATTGAAAAGGAATGCAGGAATGAGGGTTCTTTATAATTGGCTGTGTGTTTTTGGTAATTTTAAATTTATTGCATGCAGTTTTTATGATATTTTCCCACAATAGTGGCCAAATTCCAACTTGCTTCCATGACCGGGCCCAGTTGGGTCCTCTGGGAACCGGCTAGGAACCAAGAGGAGCTTCCTGGGACCTAAATATCTTTATTAAAGTACACCTCCTTCTGGGAGGATAGCCAGTCCTCCCAGCTAGAATGCACATTTCAATTGTTTCTTACCAAGGTCATGCAATAGCAACATCAGTTGCATGTAATGGCAACATCAGGTGAACAGAACAGAATCCACAAGTATATATTTCCCTTGCATTCAGCCCTCAAATCTGGTCTGCTCCCAACATAAGCCATGGTTATTTTCAGATAAATTTAGTTTATACATATGTAGTTTATATAAACACTGGACAAAGCATTAAAATATTTTGGCTTAAAGGAATTTAAGTATTTATATGATTTGAATATTATTTAGTCAGTAATAGATTCATTTACAGCAATATTACTTAGATTAATAAATTAAGCCACCTGGTTTCCGGCAAGAAAAGAAACAGTTTTTTGCCAGTATAATGATACCCAGGAGAAAATCAGTATTTTTTATACAGATAACGACATGATAAAAGTTAACATAAGTTATTTTGATAAAACCCAGACTCTTTGCTTTTTACACTGATTATCTAGAAAAAAGTTTTTATACCTTTTCATTAGAACAGACTAAGAGTCCAAGAAAATGTTGTCATTTTAGACTCATCAAATCTTTCTTGATTTTGACCATAATTTCCATTTTTACAAACCCTCAGCAATTATTATATTAGTTCAGGCTTTGTCCTACATTTTTCTCATTGTGTTACAGTTATTCCTTTCATCTTAGGATAAAACTATTCTCTTTTTCCTATTAATAAAAATACATCTTTTCTATTTTTCATACTCAAGTCAGTATTTTAAACAAATATTTTACCACATATAATTACCATCAAAATTAAATTTGTTAAAATAATGTTATTTGAAACATCAATATATAGTTTTTAACAAGAATTTTCTGTTTTAAAGTTCTGAAAATATATTTCTTTTTCAAATATGAATAGGAGCTAAACTCATGGCCAGTTTCCAAATTGCTGTTTGTTGAGGATCTAAGTTAACAAAAGGAGATGGGGCTACGATTCCCATTCCTTGTCACAGGATTTTATTTGTAGCATTGGTATAAATTTCAGTAGAATAATTATTTAGACTAAACCAAGTAACTTAATAGAACACTTTGAGTCAGAACTTCAATCCTGAATTGCATATCCCTTATGGGACCAATCTGTTACAATTCCATAGGAACCATTAATGAGTACTGACTTTTGTTCAGCATGACATTGTTCCTATTGAATATTTTCTGACTCGGGTATATATGAATTTTTATATAAAGGCAGCTGTTTAAGAACAAGCTCAGAAATTAATTTTTCTTTATCTTGCTCTGCTAAAGGTATGGCAAAGAAGGAATTTTTAAAACCTATTATAATAATAGAGCAGTTTTTAGGAATTATAACTGGTATGGGCAAGCCAGGTTGTAATGACTCCATGGGTTGAATTACAGCACTAACTTTTATCAAATCAGTTAACATTCTCCATTTTCCTGATTTCTTTTTTATAATAAATATTGGAGAATTCCAGGGACTATGAGATTCTTC
>PVIY010056409.1:0-13322 GCA_004026745.1 Myrmecophaga tridactyla | reverse complement strand
GAGACATTTTTGATTCTGGGGTGCTGCTTCCTTCTAGTGGGTAGAGGCCAAGGATGCTGCTAAATGCCTCCTAACACCACGAAGAATTACCCAATAAAAAATGCCAATAGTGCTGAGGCTGGGAATTCCTGCATTAAAACATTATAAGGCTAACAAATATAAAACATATTTTAGAGATTGCTACTTAAAAATGATTACAAATTTCAGAAATTGAAAGTCTAAAGGAGCAATTTATAGTTTTTTAGGAAATTCATGTATGTGGGAACCTTGTAAGATAATTAACTAAGATGCCTCTTTATCATTTGTCCTCTAAATTGAATGTCCATGCATAACTTATAGAGCCAGTCAATACGGAAATGAGGAAAAACAAATTTGTTTATTGAGGTTTTTTTGGTAAAGCATTTTATGTTGTGAATTAGTTTATTGAGAAGTTACAGCTTTTGAAGGATAAATACGGAATGGTGTCTTTTCCAATAACTGTTCTCTCAGCTGGCTGGAGGGTGGTTCCGTCACAGGCAGCTGGGCCAGATTCATCAGGCAGCTTTTGGTTCTTAGAAGAGATTCCCTGGGGCATCTGACCTAGCTGCCTTTTCACTTGGAAGTTCAGTGTAAATCTCTCCTCTCCTAGCACTGCTGGGAAACTGTGCGTGCATGTGTGTGTGTGCTCTGTGTGCATGCATGTATGTGTGCTCTGCGTGTGTGCATGTGTGTGCTCTGCATGTGTATGCTCTCTGTGTGTGCATGTGTGTGTGCTCTGCGTGTGTACGTTCTGTGTGTGCGTGTGTGTGCTCTGCGTGTGTACGCTCTGTGTGTGTGCTCTGTGTGTATGCATGTGTGTGTGTGCTCTGTGTGTGTGCTCTGTGTGTGTGCATGTGTGTGCTCTGTGCGTGTATGCTCTGTGTGTGTGCTCTGTGTGTGTGCTGTGTGTATGTGTGTGCATATGTGTGCATGTTTGAGGTACATGGGGTGAAGCTCATCTGGTTTGCAGACCCCAGGTGCCCCTCTCTCCTGGGCACTAGCTCCTCCTGGCATGGCCGTGAGGAGGCAGGGAGAGGAAGGGGAAAGAACAGGCGATGCCCTTTTAACTGGAGGAGGTGACAGCATGCTCAGCCCCCAGCTCGGAGGCTCAGGTGGACCCCTGCTGAGGGCCTGAGGCCCCCCGCTCACTCCCTGGTGTTGGCCAACTGGCTCCCTGGCAAGACTGCCAACTGCTAGTCCCTCCCGGCCTCCTGGCCCCTCTCTGGCTGCTGGACTTGCGTGGAGCCGTCTGCCAGGCCTCTTGTTTCTTCCTGCCGGGGCAAGTCTGCTGGCCAACTGCCCGTCTCCCTTCGGGGGGCCCTGTGTCCCCCCCAAAGACACGTTCAAGTCCCGGCCTGAAGTCCTATGGTCGGGAACCCCTTTGTGCCTGGGATCTTTGAAGACTATTAAGATAGGGCCAAACAAACTCAGCCCGGACCTTGATCCAGTGTGACGGCAGGGGGGCTGGGGCGCGGCGCGGGGGAGCAGGGAGCTGGGGCACCGGCCTAGGGGAGCTGGGGCACGGGGGAGCTGGGGCGCAGCGCAGGGGTCAGGGGGGTCCAGAGGGGGAATGGCCCCGGGGCAGAGGTGGAGACTGAGCTTCAGGTTCTCTGGCAGGTCCCCACCCGAGCGCTGCAGCCTGCCGAGAAAGCGCAGACCTGCCCCCATCTTGACTTTGGACTTCTAGCCCCTAAACTGTGACAAAATAAATCCCTATTGCTTCAGCCAACCAGTCTGTAGTACTTTTTATAGCAGCCCTGGAAAAATAGGACGAGCCCCTTCTCTTCGCGAGTGACCCTGCTGCCCCGCCCCCCTGCTTTGGGAATGGAGCCTCCCTGGGACTCACTCACCAGCAGGTTCTCCCTTTTGCCTCCCTGCCCGCCCCACATGCGGCTCAAGGAACTCCCAGAGGCTTCCCTGAACTCCCTTGGAAGGTGCGAAGTTCAAGGTGACAAATACTCTCAGGTCCCTAGCATCCCTTGAAATTCTCTGGCCATCAGAATTCCCAACGGTATGCTCAGGCTGGGCCTTCTGGGCTCTGGAGTGGGGGGGGGGGGGGTAGGATCAGACAGACCCACGTCTGAGTTTTCCTTCAACCTTCTCTTCCCTCCCCAGTTCAAGGACCCTGGGAACAGGGGCAAAATTCCTGGTTCTGCCTGACCACACATTTCCTGCTCATTATTTTCTGTTTACCTGGGTGACACCCTTCTAATCTGGAAGCTGAGAATTGTGTGCCTTTGCTCTTTACTGTGGACAATTTCCAAAACAGTTCTTCTTCTTCCTGGCAGCAGCACATCAGTATTGCCTAGGGAGCTTCTGAAAGACCCGGTAAATCAGTAAATCCACTGGGGGTGGGGTGGGCCCCAGGCATCAGAAATACTTAAAAACCCCTCATGGGAAAGCAGATACGGGAACCACCAAGCCAGAAATCCTGGAGGGGAAGACCGTGTGGATTAACTCCTCACAGAGCATCCGGCCACAGAAGGCAGAAACTGAGGCACAGAGAGGCTAAGTGCCTTGCCTGAGGTTGCACAGCATGTCATTTTCAGGGTGAGAATCTAAGGAAGCCACAAAGCCCTGGGTCTCCTTCAGTGTGTTAGTAAGGCTTGTAGTAGCGACTTCGCCTGCCCTTTTTCCCTCCTTTCTTGCATTGCCAAGGCGCCCCGGGCCCTTGAGGTTGCAGGATTCCTGGAGCTGGTTTAGGCAGTGCCTGTAGAACACGCGAGCATAGCGCCCCTCTGGACCCTGGAGATTCCCACGGCATCCTCAGCTCTGCAGAAAGGCCACCCTTGAGGTGTGGACCAGGTGTTCCTTGGCTCATTCCAGCACATGTCCACTTTCTCCATGCAGAGCAACTATGAAGGAGAAGCGCAGGAGGGCCAAGGAGGCTGCTTTATGAAGGCTTTAAGGAGATTCTCCCTCATAAGTGATGAGGAAAAGGACAGATGGAAAATGTGAACTTTTCCTTTTCACAATACGTTAACTTTAATCATAGTTTCCCTTGGATAAACCATTATTTGGTTTAACATTATTTGGGGGCTCACAGGTGGCTAATTCCATCTCCCTCTCTCTCAGAAGCACTGCTCTGCTTCCTAAGGAACCTGTCTCCCCTGCTTTTCACCAGACTGTGAATTCCTTACCATCTAGCACAGTCCCTGCCATATAAAAGAGGCTTGATAAATACGTCTGCATGAATATCAACATGTTATTACCATTAACAATGGTAACAATGGTAAATGTTATGTTGAATTGGGCATGCTTAAAGTTTTACCCCCTGATCTCATGATTGTGACCTTATTTGTTAATAGGATTTCTGGAGATGTTATTAGTTGAGATGAGGCCTGTCCTAATTTGCTAGTTGCCGGAATGTGATATACCAGAAACAGAGTGGCTTTTCAACGGGGAATTTATTATGTTGCCAATTTACGGTTCTAAGGCCATGAAAATGTCCCAATTAAACAGGTCTATAAAAATGTCCAAATTAAGGCAGCAACAAGAGGGTACCTTCACTCAAGAAAGGCCGATGAAGTTCAGGGTTTCTCTCCCAACTGGAAAGGCACATGGCGAACATGGTGATGTCTGCTAGCTTTCTCTCCAGGGTTCTTGATTCATGAAGCTTCCCCAGGGGCGTTTTCCTTCTCCATCTCCAAAGGTCTCTGGCTGTGTGGGCTGTGTGGGCTCACATGGTTCTCATGGCTGTTGCTTTCTTGTGGTTCAGAGGCTCTCTCCAAAATGCTTCCTCTTTTAAAGGATTCCCGTAAACTAATGAAGACCCACCTGGGATGGGTGGCGTCACATCTCCCTCTAATCCAAGGTTAAGACCCACAACTGTGCAAGTCACGTCTCCACGGAGATAATCTAATCGAGTTTCCAACCTACAGCACTGACCAGGGATTAAAAGACACAGCTGCCTCCACAAGATGGATCAGGATTGAAACATGGCTTTTCTAGGGTGCATAATCGTTTTAAGCCAGCATCCTATTGGTTAATAGGATCTTTGAAGATGCTATTAGTCGAGATGAAGCCAAACTGGATTAAGGGAGGTGCTGATGCCAACACGACTGGTGTCCTTAGAAGCGGAAGATACTGGGACACAGCCAGGAAGAGAGAGACACAGAGAAAATTGTCTGGTGACCGAGTCGGAGGTTGATTACGCCACCCAAGCCGGAGCCCGTGGCTGGCCAGCCTCACTCAAGCCAGCCGAGGGCAGGGCGCGCGTTCTCCCCTTCGAGAGGGACAGGCCCACGGCTGGCTTTCGGACTTCCAACCTCCAGAACCGTGGGACGATGCGGCTCTGCGGCCTAAACCATCCAGTGTGCGGGACTTTGCACACAGTCCTGGCAAACCAAAGTAAAGGATGAGAGACGCTAAGCGAATAGTAGCTTAAGATTTTATAAATTAGAAAAGTGAGTCAGAGTTGAGATGAAGGTGAGATGACTCAAGCTGGAAAGTCGTTCACTATTTTTAGCTCATTTTAACAGCTGGGAGCTCAACTCTCAACTGGTGTTTGTTTCCCGAGGCGGAGGGGACAACAACTAAATCCACTGTCCGGTGACTGCTCTGATTCTCGACTTCCCTCTTCCGGGGTCACAGCGCCACAAGGCATTCGCGTGGGTTCCACCCAGAAGATTTCATGGCAACCATCGCGTGTCAGTGACATCTCCAGCATAACAAACACAATTGTGTACTTATACCTGTACAGGAAAGCATGAATTTTCCCTCTTTCAAGCTAAACTGTGAGACTCCATTATTGTTTGCTACTCTGAATGGACAGTAACTTGTGTGTGGATAAAATAAGGCCCACTGGTTAGCGAATTGTTTACTCAGTAAATCTCTGAGCTCTGAGTTTGCATCAGGCTCCATAGCAGGACATACGGAGATTCGAAAAGGGTCCCGTGTGGTCCTTGCAGGCTTTACTGTTTTAAGAAAGAAAGAAAAAAACAAAAGATGAAAAAATGGGAAACCATTCAAGACCAAATGTAAATAAATGCTGCATTGTATTTTACAGCCTGAGATTCTGGAAATTTTGAGATAAAGAGGAAATCTAATGGCTGGAGGCTGGAGGAGGCAGGACGTGGCTATTTCGTGGTCCCTGTGATGCTTTCTAGTTACATTACATGGCTGGCCTTGGGGACAGGACCCTAAGTTGCTTATTTTTAGGGTGAAATCATTTTTATTGTGGTAAATTATATATAACATAAAACTTGCCATTTAACAATTTTATGTGTCTATTTATTTTATACCTTTATTTAAAATTTTTCCAGAATTTCCAAACACTTGATACCCACTAAGCCACAACCCGCCCCCTCCCCCATCCCTCGGTAACCTCTAATCTGCTTTCTGTCTGTACAAATTTGCTTTTTCTTGCTATTTCATATAAGTGAAATCATACAGTATCTTTACTTATGTACCTTGCCTGTTTCACTCAGGATAATGTTTTCAAGGTTAATCAATGCTGCTGCAGCTCTCAGAACTTCCTTCCTTTTTCTGGCTTGACAATATTCTATTTCATGTATACACCGCGTTTTGTTTATCACCCCGCTGTTGATGGATGCTTGTGTCACTTCCACCTTTCGGCTATTGTGAATAATGCTGCCACGAACACTGAAGTACGAGTAGGCTTGAGTCCCCGTTTTCAATTCTTTGGAGTTTACTCCTAGAAGTGGAGATGCTGAGTTATATGGTAATTTTATGTTTAACTTTGAGAATGGAAAGTCAGGTTTTCTTCTCTTTTTTTTTTAATGTGACTGCCTCATCAATGAGATTAGAAGACACTTATGTATCTATCTCTATCTCTATGTGTGCCTTTTTCTATATCATATCCTTATTATCACAGAAAATGCAATTATTCAAAACACTTCATCTGAAACAACGTGGATGTACGAGTGATCTTGTCCAGTGGCTACTTGAAAGTTCTACCATAAAATAAGAATGTATGTTAGTTGTAAATAAAATCTCCGAATACGGATGTGCGCTGTCTTCCTAAATTGGATAGGGAAAACCCCAAAGGGACAGAAGGCAGATAGAAAGGAATGCTGGAGGGGTGGGGGCATGAGGCTGGGGTTTTCCCTGCCGGTCCTGCCTGCCTCCTGCTCCCCCAGCCCTCCCCCACCCCCAGATAAGGGAGGGTGGGGCTAAGTCAGAGGCAGGGTTTGAGTGAGCAGGGAGAAAGCCACTTTGGAGAAAACAGCCCCTATCAGCCCTGGACACAGGGTGGCACCCGCCCTGGCCCCCGGTGAGGGAGTTGTGACTGGGTCCCGAGAAGCCTGGCTGGGGCAGGTGGGGGACTGGGCCCCGGAGGTGAGGGTGGGGTAGTCTGCAGGGCGGTGGGGGGTAGAAACTTCCTTTGCGTTTGTACCTGCGAAGAAGCCACAGCTCCAGCCCCCAGCTGGCCGCTCCAGGGCCTGCAAGGGAAGTGAGTTCCCATCAGCGTCTGCAGGTTCTGCCCACGTGGGGTCCAGGGAAGCTCGAGTCCTGGCGCAGTGTCGCATGGTCACGTCCTCCCCTGGCTCCTGCCCCAAGCCCAGGCTGCCTGCCGCTGAGGGTCACGGCCAGCATCGAGGCATGCAAACCACGTCCCGGAGGGTCAGTTATCCCAAAGGCGCTAGTGGGGCCGTAGCAAGCAAAGCCGGCCCAGGCTCCGAGTTCTCTGGGTTCTGACATCCCTCTCTGGAACTGCAGGGACTCACTTAGGGCAGTCTACTTTAAATATCATCGCTCATCACCCGCCGTTAAGAAATCGTTATCGCATCGTTCTCCAGTCCACGCGTGCATATATATAATGCATGCATCACCAAAACAGGAGTTTCACAATTCAGTATTACATGCAATGCGCTCTACAGAGTTCCCATTCTACTTTATTCTTCTTTTTGAAAATGGCAATGTGATCCATTAAGTGCATTGCATGACCCACTAATGAGTAGCACCCACTAAAAAATATAGGGCTGGCTCCTACGGGTCCAGATTGGGCAGTGGGCCCTGCACTGGACCAACTGTGGGGACTCTGGTTGAGCCCAGTTCTTGAAAGCACAAGCCTACAAGTGGGCACAGAGCTGTTCCCTAAAGGATGATGAATGGACACTGGTCACCGAAACAAAACTCAAACAAGCAAAACAGCCCAGAACAGAAATCAGGTATCCAGAAAAGTTCGACAGAGGCATTGTATTAGTTAGGGTTTGTAAAGTTAAATACTATAACCAATAACCCCTATCTAGAATCTTATTGTCTAAACTCAAAAGAAATTTATTTCTCTCTCACATAAAATCCATGGACTATGCAGTGAGCAGCTTTGGTCTGACCAGTCAAAGCCAAAGTGCCTTCCATCTACCCCAACAGACGGGGAATAGAGTGTGTGGAGGTGCCTTTAGAAAGCTTTTCTATTATTAAATTTGTTTTTCGTTGACAACGCCTGGAAGCGATGCACTCATCTCTGCTATAATCCATTGGCCAGAATTCACCTGTTTGGCCCCATCTCACTACAAGAGAAGCTGAGAAATGTGATTATAACTACATCTTCCAGGAAGAAAAGGAAATGGGTTTTCCTGACCACAAAGTAGCCTCTGCCACAGGTAGACGTTCATTCCTGCAACAAGCCCTATGCCTGTGGAGCCCCGGCTGGTGGCGCATGTGCCTGCGGCATAGCACGGTGCCCTGATGTGTAAACTTGCTCGATTCATCTTCCCCCATAAACACATCAGCCCCACAGAGAACCAGGTTCCAGAGAAATGTGTTTCCAGGTAGAGAGATTTAATGAGGATGGGGACACAGGAAGCAGACTCTGTGATGGTGACTGACCAGGTCAGGTCAGGTGAGGGAGCCTGGTGGGGAGGGGGAGAAGGGAGTGCAGAGCTCAAGGTGAAGGAGGTGAGAGCTTGGGCACTTGAGTGACCAGAGTAGTGTGAAACAAAAGGGAAAGCAAAAGAGAAGGTGTGAAAATGTTACACCGATTTCCCAATTTTTCAGAGGCCTGCTCTGAGTCTAAACCAGAACAAGCAATGGCCCAAAGAAACAATCAACTCAAAGAAATATAAGAGCTAATACCTGCCTGTGATGAGTCTTGTGTGTGTTCTAAATTATCATTTAAACACTATATTTCGCGTCTGTGCTATTTTCAGCCACTTTTTAAAATATATATATATCACTTGTCTAATTTTCCCTTGAAAATTATATTTATGTAGAAATGTTCCCAACTCGTACATAAAGAAACTATTTATGTCACACGTACCCCCAAAGATATATTCACTACCTAATCCCCTGAGCTTGTGAACATTACCTTCCATGGCAAAAGATGTGATTCAGTTAAGGATCATGAGAAAAAGGATTTATTTGAGCTATTCTGGATAGCCCTAAATGCAATAAAAAATGAATCCTTATGAGGCAAAAAATATGGAACTATTAAACTTTACCAATGGGGAAACCCCTGATACTGTGTCAAACATTAGGGACACTCAAATCAATAGGCCAAGTGAGGCTTACTCTTGTCGTGCATCTTATGCATGTATCAGAGAGGCTTGGCTGCCCATAGGTGTACCTGAGAGCTACCTCTGGAGGACCTCTGTTGTTGCTCAGATGTGGCCTCAGTCTCTCTAAGCCCAACTCTGCAAGTTAAACCATTGTCCTACCCCCCTACATGGGACATGACATCCAGGGGTGAAAGTCTCCCTGGTGGCATGGGAGAAGACTCCCAGGGATGAGTCCAGACCTGGCATCATGGGATCAACAATGCCATCCTGACATAAAGGGGAAAAAGAAGTGTAACAAATAAAGTATTAGTGATTGAGAGAGTTCAAACAGAGTCAAGAGGCTACTCTGAAGGTCACTCTTATGCAAGCTTCAGTTGGACATTGCTACCTACCATAACTTGCCAAACCCCAACCTAAGCCATTCCTGCCGATCCTAAATAACACCTAGGGCATTAAATAAGATTTTACAAAGTTTCCATGCACCAGGGTAACTTTCAGAAACCTACAACCTCCAGATGGGTCCCTGGACCAGCTAAGTCCTGAAATGTAGAGGGCCCAGCCTCTCCACAATATCAACTAGTTCCATCCCCCTATCCTATATTATCGACAGCTCCTTCCAACATGAAAAAGTTAGAATGGGCATAGCCCAAATACCCCTAAAGTGTGGGAGAAAGATCAAACGTGATGGCAGAGTTAAACAGAGAAGGCAGGGTTTAACAAATGAGTATGATTACTGAATCATTATATTGATATTTCTTTTAATCTCCAGTATCTTAGAGTAGCTAGAAGTAAAAACCTAAAATTGTGGAACTGTAACCCATACAAAACTCTGAAATCTGTTCTATAACTCATTATTGTGATGTGCTTTGAAATGCATTGCTTTTTTGCATATATACTATTTTTCACACACACACACACACACAGGTCGATTGTATAATGATACTGTGAACCACTGATTGTACACTTTGAGTGATTACATGGTATATGTATATATAATATATATCAATAAAATTTTTTTTAAAAGATAATACAAATGGATCCTTATGAGAGAATGATAGAGGGAGGTTTGATAAAGAGAGGAGGTGATAGGGTGACAAGGCAGGAGTTGGAGTGATACAGAGAGGAAATGCATGCAGCCACCAGAAGCAGCAAGAGGCAAGGAACAGATGCTTCCTTAGAGCCTGCGGAGGGGACTCAAGCCTGTCGGCCCCGTGGTTTCAGCCACTAACACTGAGGTCAGCCTTCTGGCCTGCAGACTCAGAGGCCTCCACGGCTGTCGTTTTAAGCCACCCAATCTGTGTAATTTGTATCTAAAACCTGCGGAAAGCTGATTCACTTAATGAGTGTTCGCTCCGCCTTTAGTACAGGTCGTAGGTTTTCTTATCGCCCTCGATTTTTTGTGCTCTCTCCCTATAAGAGCATTATATTTTTCCACCTTCTTGGTGTCACACTTGGTTATGTGACTTTCTGAAGCCACAAAAATGTGCTTGGAGGTGAGGTATGCCACTCCCGTGCAGCTGTGAGAGCAGTTGTGTGATTGCACCCTCACTTTACCCCTCTGTCCTGAGTTCATGCTGCCTCCACAGGGGCCTCTTCCAAGAACGCATCGCCCAGGCTAAGCTGAGAAAGACATGTAGCCTCTGTAGGAAACAAGCCTCTGTGTTTGCAAGCCACAGTGGGGGGTGCTGCTTGTCATTGCAACATAACCTAGAAAAGCTGACTGAATTATTCAGTGATAAAAAAATCTTTTTCCCAAAAAGTCCTGTGGAACCTGATTCTATTTCTTGGCACACTCCCTAGTAATAGAACAAATATTATTCTTTTGTGGTATACAGGCACACCTTAGAGATACTGTGGGTTCAGTTCCAGACAACTGCAATAAAGCAAATTTTGCAATAAAGTGAGTCACAGGAATTTTGGTTTCTCAGTGCATATAAAAGTTATGTTTATAATACATTGTACTCTAAGTGTGCAATAGCATAATGTCTAAAAAATGTGTATATCTCAATTATGACACAGAGACATGGAGTGAGCGTAGGCTGATGGAAAAATGGCAGCAATACACATGCTCAATGCAGAGTTGTTACAACCTTCAAATTGTAAAAAATGAAATATCTGCAAAGTGCAATAAAGCAAGGTATGCCTGTATCATATTACTTATAATGTGGCATATATTATTTTTGATATATAATATATCTTAACATTTATAAACCTCCACTTTTTCTCCTTTCATTCTCCTACCACTCATTCTAAGTCCTCTGTGCTTACAAAGATGCCCTACAATTTCCATCCATCATAGTGTCTAATTGCCTCCTGCTTAAGAACATAAGATTATCTTTTTATTTAAAGTGTAACAGCCAATGAGAATCCCTCGTTTATCTCTGGAGGTAGATGACCCACACTCATTCACACTGGCCAAGGCAGCCCAGGGAGAGCCTACACTGGTTAACAGCCCTCTTCCCTCCCCAAACTTGTCTCCCCAAACTTGCACCCCAAGGCAGACAGGCCAGGGATTTGGCGTGGTTTGGTTTTAGGTGTGGTTCAAAGAACAGCTAAGAGAAGTCAAAGGAGAAACTGAATACAAGCAGTGAGGAAAGTTGTGAAAGAAGTGGAAGGAGGCAAAAGAAGTGTTGTGTAGGAGAGGAGGGAATGAAGGGGTGCAGAGGTGGGTTCCAGAATCTGGAACAACTCAAAGCGAAATTTTTAACTTCCCAGGATTTTCTTTCCAAATCAAACGTTTCATTCATCCACAGAACACACAGTACCCTTATCGCCCAAGTCAACCGTGGCTGGCCCTCCAGTCTGTTCTGGGCACAGGTACCCCAATCCCCAACCCCACGTGCTTGCCTCTCTCCCAGGCTCCGCCCGGGAAGCGCGCACTTGGGCCCCGCCGGGCGTTTACTGGGACGGCAGGGGGCGCCCCGCGGCCGGCGCGCTCCCCGCCTGGTCTGGGCCAGGTGGACTGGAAGGGGCGGGCGCAACCAGGAGCGGCCAGTGGTGGCCGCCGCCGCCCGCCGTCCCCCGCCCCCGCCACGCAGCGCTTGCGACACGCGTGCCCGGTGCGCTGTGAGCCCTGCCACCGCTGCCAGCTGCTCTGCCAGGCGCCGGACGGCCCCGTGGCGCTCGGTCCGAGGACGGCCACCATGGAGGCGCAGGCACAAGGTGAGTGGGATCGCCCCAGGGCCACGTCCCGAGACCCGGGCAGAGACGTTTGTCCTGCATCTCCTAACTTTGGTCTCGGCCAGAGCGGATCCGTGCTGTCCCCGGACGTCCGCGACTCCTCTCCCACGCGCGCAGGCAGGGTCATTCTCGCTCCCTAAACTCCGAATTTGCGGTGGGTCGGGGCTCCTGTCAAGCGGAAGACCCTCTGCGGGAAATGCCCGGCGGAACGCGGTGTCCCGGGCCGCAGTCAATTGTCCCCACTCCGCGAACCTCGCGGGTGCCGGAGGACCTGTTGGGCAGGATCCGGGATCAGCGTCCGATCCCTTTTCCTCCGGAGGGTCGGGGGAAGCTCGATGCCTTCGCCCGGGGCCGTGGGTTCAGGTCCCGCCGCTGGGAATGGCTCTGCGGAGACGCGGGTTCCCCTGCTCCGCGGGGCGTGATCGGGGGGCTGCCCGCGCGGGGACCGGCCTTCCAAGGCAGGCGAGGTGAGCGTCACCGCCCGCGGGCCCCCCACCCGACCGACACCTGGGTCTGCCGGGACCCGGGCGCGCCCCCTGCCTTCCCTGGTGCGCGGGGGGACCCCGGCCGCTCCGCGCCCCGCTCGGGGGCCGCCTGTTGTAGGCGCCTGATATAACCTCGTATGTCGGGGTCACGCTGGGACCAGGATTGGGGGATCCCGATGCAGCCGAGCAGGAGTGGGAGCAATCGGACCGTGGGAAGGACCGGAGGGGGGCGGTGGGGGCGGATGAGCGCGAGACGGACGGGAGGGGGACTGACCTCGCAGTCGGCCGCGCGAGCAGCGCCCAGAAGGGACGCGTTGCGGGGTTGCGCCTTGGAGCCGATCGCCGCCACCTCTCCTGTACCAGGTGGGAAATTCTGCGAGGGCCTCATCCTGCTCAAAGGCCAGCAGGCAACCCCCTGCGGTCCCCGAGCCCGCGCGCTCGCCCTCTAGGGGCCGAGGTTCGGGCTGTCCCGGCGGGCGGGGCGCCCCGCGCGCAGCAGGTTTGCTGCCAGGACCGCGATGATCTGAACGGCGAGAACCATCCTCTTTGGTTCCATCAGCCAATATCCTGCCCATGCAGCTGCCAAAGTTCTTCCATTATCTAAATAGGAAAGGGGAATTCAACCAAGGTTAGGGGGGGCTGGGCCAAATCAAAAGCAGAGGCGACTTTGGGCGGGCACACCTGAGCTGGCCGCAGGGCCACCGCTGGGGCTGTTCCCCGGCCCTGCCCAGCGTGCGCGGATTTGGGAGCCTCAGCTACCGGCCCCGACTCCAGACCAATCAAGTATGAGTCCCTGGGTGTGTTTGAAAGCTTCCCAGGTGATTCTGTTGTGCAGTGAGGCTGGAGGAAAACTGCAGCACATATGTAAGGAGACATCTGAGGCCACAGACTGAGCGCCACTCTTCTCACTGGTTTGCTTTACTTTCCAGATTTACTTAACAGATATCCCAGTTTTTTCCTTTGCCGGGCTCTGTTGGAAGAGCACAAGCACACAGTTTCAGCTTCATGAAATGCATGGCAGAGGGAGAGACAGGCCTTAACTTAATAGTTATTTGAGAGATACAATGTGAAATTGCAGCTGTGTTCGTGCTGTTAAAGAAGGCCGCAGGGCGCAGTAGAGCCTGCGAAAGTTTAGGCTGTATTGGAAACAAGAGCAAAATCATCAGTCTAGCTGAGA
>PVIY010056408.1:0-13324 GCA_004026745.1 Myrmecophaga tridactyla | reverse complement strand
GATGATTTTACAAAAACTCATTAAGATCTCCAAAGGTAGAGGGTCTACCATTTAAAGCCCTTTGAAACAAATTAACAAGCAGTGTTACTTAACATGACTAGGACAGAAACAACCCTGTATATCTGATTGGACCCTCCATTGGAGTCTACATGTATATGTAACATGAACTTTATTTGATATGACTATGAGCATTAGCAAGTGTATGTATTATCCTACTCCATCCTTCCAGAAAATGACAGAAAGAATGAAAGTAAATGCATTCTAAATAGCATTTCAGATTAATTAGAATCTTAGACTATTACTTCCTGATGTTGTAGGTTATATAGTAAAATCTCTGTCTAAACAACTTAAGTCAATTTGCAGCTATTAAAAAATCACATTCCTGAAGAATATGTAAGAATGTGGGAAAAGGCTCACAGTGCAAACATTGTGACAAAAGTTACCTTTGGTGTAACTGCAGTTTTGTTTAAAGCAAAACAAGCAGATACACTCTACATTCAGTGGATATGTCGGTAAAGAAAGACAGAGCAGACATGGGTGCTGAGGGGAGGAACAAGAGCCCAGGGGAAGTTTAGCTCTCCTGTTGGTGAGGGTGTGTTTATTCGTCATCTTTCCCTTGGGAACAGTGAAGTTGTCTAAACTAGAGGGTGTTGATGGACTGTGGATTTGGGGCGTTGTGCATGATGCCCGATGAATGCAGGCGGCTGATGGATGCACTGACTGAGAAGTAGATTGGCCAATGATGGTGTGTACTTAGGATCCAGTATTGTGCAGCTACAAAAAAGGAATGAAGTTGTGAGTCATGTAACCATGTGAATGAACCTGAGGGACATTTGGTGAGGCAAAATAAGCCAGAAATGAAAGAACAATTATTGTATGGTCTCCTTTAGAAAATGCTTGTAAGAAAGCAGGGGCCTAGATTGTAAGCTGTTATAGCAGACACCTTTAGTCCAGAATGGGGGTAATTATTATTTCTGGATTTTGAGAGGCTGTTTTATGTATGTGTAACCTAGTATTTAGAGATAAGCACAAAGCCTATCAAGTCGGGATTAAGGTAATTCAGAACACGGGCAAGGAAGACGTTGTCTGTATTTCAGAACTGCACCTAGTGTTTGAGAGCAAAGGAAGAAAGTTTTATTTTGTCTGGAACCTAAATTTTCTATAGCACACTATCTAACTCAGCCTGTCTGGATAGCTCATTTGAACAATCAAAACACAGGGAGCCCAGAATAAGAATGAGGACTTTTAATCCTGTACAGCTTAATGTAATGCCTGGATACAGCCTAGAATATATTAAGCAGATAATCAAAAAGTATTGGCAAAGTCCTTTGAGGAATTGGAGAAAGAATATGGAACTATTAAACCTTACCATCAGGGAATTCCCTGATACTGTGTCCAACTCTAGAGATGCCCAAATCAATAGGCCGTGCCCTCGATCATGAGACTTACTCTTGTGAAGCTTATGTAGGTAGTAGAGAAGCTTGGCCTACCTATAGGATGCCTAAGAGTTACTTCGGGAGGACCTCTGCTGTTGCTCAGATGTGGCCTCACTCTAAGCCCAGCTCTGCAAGTGAAATCATTGCCCTCCCCCCTACGTGGGACATGACATCCAGGAGATGAAAGTCTCCCTGGCAGCGTGGAAGAGGACTCCCAGAGATGAGTCCGGCCCTGACACCGTGGGATCAACAGTGCCGTTCTGACCATACGGGGAAAAGAAGTGTAACTAATGAAGAATTAGTGGCTGAGAGTTCAAGTAGAGTCTAGAGGCTACTCTGGAGGTCACACTTTCACAAGCTTCAGGTAGACCCTGCTACCCATCATAACCTGCCAACCCTCAACCAGGGCCATTCCAGCCAATCCTAAAGAACACCTAGGGCAATATATAAGAGTCTGCAAAGATTCAATGCACTAGGATAACTTTCCAGAAACCTACAGCCTCCAGATGGGTCCCTGCCCTGAACCCTAGAGGGTCCAGCCTCTCTAGCTCATCACCTAGTTCCATCTCCCTATCCCGTATTATTGACAGCCCCTTCCAAGATGAAGAAGTTAGAATGGCCATAGTCCAAATACCCCTTAAGAGTGGGTGAGAAAGCTCAAAGGTGATGGTGGAGTTATACAGAGAATGTAGGGTTTAACAAACAAATATGATTACTGAATCATTAAGTTATTATTCCTTTTAGTCTCTGCTATCTTAGAGCAGCTAGAAGTAAAATCCTAAAATTGTGGAATTGAAACCCATACCAAACTCTGAAATCTGTTCTACAACTAATTGTTGTGTTATGCTTTGAAATTTATTGCTTTTTTGTATATATGTTATTTTTCACCAAAAAGAAGTCATTTGTGGTGATAAAAATATATATATTCCTCCTAGCCTCCTGTATTCTGGAGCAGCTAGAAGGAAAAATATGAGAGAATGGTATGGTAGCCCATGACAAACTCTGGGATCTGTCCTGTAACTACTTGGTGAAGAGTGTTTTGAAAACTGTTGCTTTTTTCATTCATTCTTTGCTTTGTATATATGTTATATTATACAATAAAAGAAGAAGGAGCAAACACAGGTGGTGAGGGGATTATGATTAATTCATGTATTCTTTATATTGTCTGTATTTTCCAGAATTTTAAAAAATAACTAATTTTTTTACATAGCTATTTTATAATCTGAAAGCAGTTTTAATAACATAATGGCAATCAAAAGTTGATTTATGGTTTGTTGTCTTCTTCAGATATAGTTAGAAATTTTTTTTGTCTTAACAATATATGAAAAAATTGACTGAAATCTTAATTTAATCTTTTACATTTTTGTCTCAGTATCAAGTTCTTTTAAAAATTGAGTTCCTTTTAGTTTAAGTTTAATGAATGATTTACGTGTTACTTTTGTTTCTGAGTAAGAACTCTGTCAGTGGTTGACCCTTAGATATGTCATTAAAAACGCTTTCAATCCCTGGCCCATTCACTTCCCCAAAAAGAAAAAGAACAAATGGTGCTGCAGTGACGAGATACTCAGATGGAAGAAGAATGAAATGTGACCCTGGCCTTGCCCCATACCAAGGCAAAACATTTTTATCATGAACTTTAAAGTTATTGATGACATTTTAGGCACCATCATTTTTAACAGGAAAGAAAATCACGTCGTTGGTGAGAGTTTAGTCTGAGGTTGGTGTGTGTATTCTGGAGCCCGTGGTTCTTTTCAGTGCGCTGGTGCCGGCCGGAAGTTTGCTCCAGTCAGGGCTGTGCAGAGCCGCTCAGCGCGGTGGGAGCCGCCCAGCGCCTGCGCTTGGGTTATGACGATCGGCCGTGATAATACGTGTCTGTTAAAAGTGGGGTGCTGTGCAGATGTAAGTCCAAAACATTCTTCCCCTTCCGTGTCATCTTCCCCGAGGATCAAGGTCAGTCCTTTCAGGAAGCTGGCAGGGAGCACGCCAGACCCCAGGGATCAGGGAGAAAGGGCAGTGAACCTGCTCGTTCCCTTTCATGATGCCTTCAGGATTTCAGGCATGTAGATTTATGTAGCTGAGATTTCTTGTGAGTGACGTTTGTGGGGCGTGATACTTTACTAAATAAATTGGTAATAGAACATAAAATCATTTGGTAATATTGTGAAAGGTTGCAAGTCTGAAAGAAATTAAACAATAAATGATGTAGCTATACTAATAAAGTTGAATAATGGTCGAGTAAAAAATCTAAATATTCCACAGGTTCGAAGGGCGAAAATATTGGTTGAAATGTATGACTGAAAAACATTTGGGGTTCCTATAAATCAACAAACAAATCAATCAGCAGTGTTAGGCTCGATACATAAAGCAAAAGACAAGTATGGTTTAAGACCTACACAAACACACATACCCAAAGTTACCGCCACGCCTGTGAATTCACATTCTTTCCCTGCGTTGGTTGTACTCCTGGTGTTGGTTACTCCCTGTGTGGTTAGACTTTAACTAGAGTTGAAAGTTAATTTGAGCCTCTCATTTTGAAGAGTTCCCAGAGATGTGTAGATCATTTGCAGAAGAATAGAACAAAAAAATCCAAATTCTAAGGATTTACGAGTTCAGATGAAGTGTAGATTCTTGTTTAGGCTGAGTAGTGTGTATTTAGGAAGGATAGCTACTGACCTCTTTTCAGTGCTTATAATATAAGAGGCAAGAGGATGTGGAAGAGACCCACATCACATATTGTAAAATGTCGGGGAAACCTCCCTACTGGCAAGTTACCGAGATTTCAACACTGAGGAAGGCCTGATTCTGTGACATCAGGGTCGTCTGATCTCAGGCTTTCTGACTCTGCCCCGTGATACGTGAAAGGAATGATTTGATTTTGCTTTCATTGCCTCAGTGACATATGAGGCTGGACCCTTTTGGCCTTCCTTGTACAATAGAAGACTATAGATCATTGTTTGAAAATTCAGAATTTAAAAGAAAACACTTTTCATTACAGTGACAGCAGATGAGCTGTGGAAAGGTGCTTTAGCAGAGTCTGGCAGTGGAGGAAGAAAAGGAAGAGGCAAAAGGACCAAGAAAAAGAAAAAAAAGGATTTGAACAAGGGCCAGATCATTGGTGAAGGTAAATTTTATGATTTTTCCCCTCAGATTTCATGTTTTACACACTGGAAGCCCAGTCATTTCTCAGGAAGGACACTCAGAACCGCGGCCTTTGAGTCCAACCCAGGGCTTTGCCTTCGCAGACCTGGTGGGCAGGGGTGGGGGACCCACCGGGACTCGTCAGTCCACTCCCTCGGGCAGCGCTAGCACCCTGCGTGCCATCGCGGCGGCCGTCCCTGCCCGTGAGGGCCCTGTGGTTCAGCAGGAGAAGCCGGGCGGAGTGGGGAGTCGGCAGACTTGTCTGTGAAGGGTCAGTACTAATATTTCAGGCTTTGTGGGGCATGCAGTGTCCGCTTAGCTTCTCAGCTCTGCTGGTGTAGTGCAGACAGACAGACATACATAATGCTTAATCGAATGGAAATAGCTGGGGTCGGAGAAAGTTATTTCCAGAAACAAGCTGCAGGCTAGATTTGACCCACGTGCCTTTGCCAACCCTTGGAATACGTGATTGTTTGTATTTGTATTTTTTTGAAGAATAAAAATGGTGTAATATACTTGAATCAGTCCGTGCTGTACTGTCATTGCTGACGAATTATCTTCTGCAGTAATCGCCTCTCAGACATGAAGAGAACACCTCACTGAGCACAGCCCTTCTCGCTGCTATGCAGAGAAGCACATCTGCTGGATGTTTTTATCTTATTTTATATTGAAAACAGCTATTTATTAAATTAAAAAAATAATATATGTATACCTTTTCAGTAAAAAATGCAGCGATTATAGAGAAACGTAAGTCCCAGTTGCCTCCCCAGAGGAAACTGTTGATCTCATTTTGGTGTGTTTCCTTCCAAACATTTAAAAAACGTTTTTATATACATAAATGTATCCTAAAAGAAATGTATATTTTTCTCTTTAAAAAAAAAAGTTCTGTCGCACGTTCAAAACTTTTTAGAATTTACTTTCTTTTCACTCAGTAATTGGTCTTGAAACTCATTTCAATTAAGTACCTATCGCGCTGTCTCACTCTTTCTGATTAGTACAGAATATCTCGTAGGTGGTATGTGCCATTTAACCATCCCACTATTACTGGACATTTAGACTGTTTCTATTTTCTGACTCTGCAAATAACACTTCAGTGGGGGTACTTGTCCAAGTGCACGTGAGTTACCCGTGTGTGATAATCCCAGGAGGTGGAAGGATTAGCTCTTGGTGCACGCATTTAAAATTTTACAAAGTTGGGTGGCCTGTGAAGTGAGTATGTTGGTTTATGCCACCACCAGCATAAACTGTCATCTGTACACATATTGCCTAACACTTGCACACTTGAGAAATAAGTGCTTTTTAAAAGTTCTTACGTATTTATGTGTTTAATCCTTCAGGGCGTCATGGTTTCCTCTGGCCTGGTCTGAATGCCCCCCTTACGAGAAATGGGGCCATGCAGACCATTTCCCAAAGAAGCAGGGACGAGCAGGAGAAGGTGGAGGCTGGCTTGGCGCAGCAGAGGGAGGAGTGGGACCGAAAGAGGAAGATGAAGGTCAGACAGGAGCGCGGATGGAGCGGAAACACGTGGGGAGGCATCAGCCTCGGCCCTCCCGACCCTGGTCCCAGTGGAGGTAGCTGCTCTCTGGTTTGTTTGCCTTTAGGACATGGGGTTCTAGAATTCCTAGATATGGTTTTATTTGCTTGTCTGTTAAGGTTGCCTTATCCCATAAAAGGATTTGTGCATCTTTGAAATAATTTATCCTGTATTATCCAACTGTATCTTTTGGAAAACTCCAGAAGCAGGATGGGAAGCACTGGGTTCCTGGCATCTTAGTGGGGGGCTTTTGGGAGCTCTTAATGTAGGGTGTGCGCTGTGGTCCCTGAGAGCCGCTGTAGGGCACAGTGCTTCCCGCAGGGATTAAGAGTGCTAATTCAGGAGCCCGGTAAACTAGCTCGGTACTTGTCATCAAGCCTCATAAATGCACACGTGAAACAGATTTATACTACTTATCAGTATAAAGTCTAACGGCTTTTCCCTCTTCTTGAATAAAGAGGAGAAGGCACCTGAAAAATGCATTCTGTCAATGAGTGGGAGATGAGGGAATAGATAAGAGTTTGCCTGCTTTCTTGGTTTTGGCTTAAAGAGGAAGGAAGAGATTGAGGAGAGAGGCTCGGGCAAACCTCTCAGCCAGGAGGGTGAAGGCATGGAAGAGGAAACATCTGTGAGTGAAGATTCCCGGTGAGACCCAGATGCAGAGTTTAGATGAAGGGATTATCTTGTAACAGAAGACGAGCAGGGCACAGATTCAGGAGAGCCTGAGTGCGTAGTGAACGATTGGGTGTGGCTGTGCACATGCGTGTGTGCGTGTGTGCATGCAGCGGGGGGGGGGGGGGGGGGGGGGGGGGGGGGGGGGGGGGGGGGGGGGGGGGGGGGGGGGGGGGGGGGGGACATGGGGTCATTTGCTGAAAGTGAGGTGGGGCATCCATGAGCATGTACTCCAGGGTATTGCTTGGTGAAAAGGTAGGGTATCTGGGACTGGTTTCAGAATTATCCAGTGGGGTGGGAGCTGGGCCAAGGTCAGTGTGGAGAAGGCTGACCATCCAACAGACGCTAGAGTCATTTGGTGGGTGTTTCTGCTTCATTTTGCTGCTCTCTCTTTGTATAGGACCAAAGTTTTCTATAATAAGTAAACAGAAAACATGCAGATTGTTTGAATGGCTGCTGTGGTGAATGGAGAGAGACATAACTAAACATGAAAGACTAGTGCCCGCGGGCAGGTCTCGATTGAGCTGGAGACTGAGTTTTTAGGGGCCTGTGTGGGTGCTGTGCTTTGACTTCTCTCCAGCAGCACCTGGCAGGCCAGGCGTGGGCAGACAGCATTGATTCATTCTGGGGTGGTGTTTTGGGTGAGGGATTGAGGACGCTATGAGACCTGGTGGGAGCAGTGGACCATAGCGTCTGGGCTGAGGGGGAGAGGAAGACTGGGAGCAGGTGGTAGGAAAGGGGAAGACAGCGGCCCCAGCCCGGGAGGTGCGGGGTGCTCCAGGAACTGCTGCCTGGGGAGTTGTTGATGGGAGCTGGAGGGGCAGGGAATACAGCCAGGGGCTGAGGGACCGGTGAATGAATTCAGTGGGGATGCAGGCTGGTGAGGACGGGGCCAGGGAATGGCCCTGGCAGTGGTGCCAAAAGGTTTGAGATTTCTTTCTCACTTAACGTCTGTAATGGTGCCTGGGTTGAAAATGTGCTCACAAGTTGACTGTGCAGACATGTTCATCTGTGTGTCTCGTTCTTTCCTTTCTACAGAAACGTATGAGGATTTCGATACGCGAATACTTGAGGTAGGTGTGCTGAGTTACAGACCAGGGTAAGCCTTTGGAGGGTTGGGGTGGAGCCAGTGAACCGTGGGGAAGTGCCTTGGGTGCATGGTCTTGTCTGAGATGCAAGAACTGGTTTAGGTAGAGGAAATAATGGAACTTTAATTTCAGTTACGTGATATTGGTTCTCCTTATTGTTACCCTTTTTTGGGGGGGCTACCAAGCGAGGCTTCATGACAAGGAAACTTGGAGTGGTATTGTTGATAATAGAATCTGGCAAGTTTAAGTTCCCTCCTTCCTAAAGCTAAAGTATCATGAGCAATCCATTCTCCAGTGGCGAGCCCCTGCACGCGGCGCTTGGTTTGGGGAGCAGGGTTGGGAGGAGCCATAGGGAGGTGCAGACAGCGTGGGGTGCTGTGAATGTGCAGCCCTGGAGAGAGGAATGGCCAGCCGGGCTGCTCGCAAGTCTTTGAGGCTTTCCAGGGTGTTCTAGTTTGCCAGCTGCCGGAATGCAACACACCAGAGACAGGATTGGCTTTTAATAAAAGGGGATTTATTTTGTTAGTTCTTCAGAGGAAAGGCAGCTAACTTTCCACTGAGGCTCTTTCTTACGTGGAAGGCACAGGGTGATCTCTGCTGGCCTTCTCTCCAGGCCTTTGGGTGCCAACAACTTTCCCCGGGGTGATTCCTTTCTGCATCTCCAAAGGCCTGGGCTGAGCTGCTTGGGCTACGTTGAGTCTCTCATTTAAGCACCAGCCAATTAAGTCACACATCATTCATTGCAGCAGGCACGCCTCCTAGCTGACTGCAGATGTAATCAGCAACAGATGAGGGTCACCTACCATTGGCTCTTGTCCACAGCAACAGAACTAGGCACCTTCACCTGGCCAAGTTGACACCTGAATCTAACTACTACACAGGGCCTTCTCTGAAGCAGGTGTTTTCCCTTTGAGTCAGCACGGCGCTTCATGGCAGGTGCTGTGCAGGAGAATTGTTTGTTGCATTTCTGGTCTGTTGCCCAGGTCTATACACTGCTTCTTCAGTGCCGGTGCATTGTAGGCTTTAAAATACATACATGCCCATTTTTCATCTTTGGTCGTCCAGCTTGTACCTTCTGGTATAACCCAGCTTTATACCTCTTTTAGAAGGGTACCCCTTTGAAGAACTCTTCTATGTGTGAGTGATTTCCTCTAAGATTATCTATAGGAGTAGACTCTTGCTTTTTTTTCCTGTAACTCTGTATAATGGGAAAAGGAGTACCATGGACTAGAGAGCCAGACGCCATGTGCATGGGTAGTAGTTTTCCTGACCTTCTAAATACATACCCCAAATGCAGGTTTTCCTGTCATTTGTAATAAACAGGCATAGCCAAATTTTCTATTTTCAATTAAGCCTAATTCTTGGCATAAAGATCCAGTCCTATGCTAGTTTTTCGATATACTGTATTTCGTCATTTCTAAGATGCCCATTTTTAAAATATTTTAATATCCCTGATATTAGGATGTGTTTTTTATCAGTGATCAATGATGTCAAAATTTAATTGCAAAAAATAAGAGAAGAAATTTAAAAAGAAAAAGTTTAATTGCAGCCTTTTCCTTCTCTGCGGTGCATTCATTGAGCTAGGGCATATTGATCTGTATAGGGTTAGATCCTGCTAGCAGCTATCTCAATCGAATTTTCAAACAACCCTGTGAAATAGGAAGAACAAGCCTTATTTCCATTTTATTCCTAAAGAAACAGGCCAGAGAAAGGTTTCCTTTGGAGAATGCTCGGTGTTTGTGCTCGTGGAGTTGGAAGGAAACACACGTATTCATGTGCATCTGTGTGTGCGTGTAAGGCAGGTGGCTCCATTGCCCTCCAGAATTTTCTTAAGGCATGTGTGGTAGTTAAATTCAGTTGTCAGCTTGGCCAGGTGAAGGCACCTAGCTTTGTTGCTGTGGACATGAACCAATGGTAGGTGAACCTCATCTGTTGCTGATTATATCTGCAGTCGGCTAGGAGGTGTGCCTGCTGCAATGAATGATGTTTGACTTAATTGGCTGGTGCTTAAATGAGAGAGCTCTACATAGCATAGCCCAAGCAGCTCAGCATACCTCATCTCAGCACTGGCAGCTCAGCCCAGGTCTTTGGAGGTGCAGAAAGAAATCACCCTGGGGAAAGTTGTTGGAACCCAGAGGCCTGGATAGAAGGCCAGCAGAAACCATCCTGTGCCTTCCCACGTAAGAAAGAACCTTAGGTGAAAGTTAGCTACCTTTCCTTTGAAGCGCTAACAAAATAAATCCCTTTTATTAAAAGCCAATCCGTCTCTGGTGTGTTGCATTCCGGCAGCTAGCAAACTAGAACAGCATACTATTTATGAAACATTTTATCTTTTAGGTGAGAAATGTTTTCAACATGACAGCAAGAGAAGGAAGAAAGAAATCCGTGCGTGTTCTGGTGGCCGTGGGGAATGGAAGAGGTGTCGCAGGTGAGGGTGCTGGCGGTGAGGGCAGAGGCAGTGTGGCCTGTGCTCCTGGGCTCACGGCCCATGCTGCTGCCTGGACTTTGTCTCCTGTGAGCCTGGCAGGGCGTGTGGCCTCCCAAACCCTGTGGCAAACTCAGGAAACCCTTTAGTGAGAAAAGAAAGGATATATCTTCTTACATCTGCCTTTTCTGATGAGGACAGTGGGTATTTTAAAAGACTTTGGCCACTCTTGTATTATATATAATAGTGAAAAATCAGGGACCAGTAAATGTTAACCATTAAAGCCATGATTACATAACATCGTAGCCATTAAAGAATATCTAAACAAATGGAAAAGTTCTTACAGAACAAGGCTGAGTGAAAAAAAAATCTTTACAGAAGACTATAATATAATCCCAACTTTTGGTCTTTGAAAAAGTATGTGCGTATGCAAAGAAAACACTGAAAGAGTATATACTGAAGAGATTAATAGAGTTTATTCTAATTAGTTGGTTTGCAAATGACTTAAATTTTCTTCTTTACAGTTTTCTGTAAAGCTCCTCTCGTGTGAACTTCTTTTAATTTTTTTCTTCAGTACTTCTTCCTTTATTAAATAAAATTTGTTTGAGGGTAATTGTCGAAGATTAACAGAAATGATTTTTTAAACATACTTAAGCTGGTTTAATCATCGTTTACAAGCTCTATAAACTTTTGGAAATGTATAGATGAATGTGTAAGTAATAGAAGTCTGAAAACTGTCCGTGTAACCCATACTGACCATTTCAAAAAGTATGTGCAGAGAGGACCGTCACAGCACTCCCTCCCCTCTGCTGTCCCTGTTGTCAAAGTAAACCCCTCTTAACTTTTGTGTCCTTCCAGAAGTTTTCCATTTATCACCCTGTGCTCTTTTTTTAATTCACACGAAGGGAATCCTGTTCCATCTGTACTTTTGCAGTGTGCTTTCCTTGCTTGCGCTCTTACCTGAGCTCTCCCTGTGTTTGCATCAGCAAGTCCCCTCCTGCCATGTGCTGGCTGTGGAGTGCTCTACTGTATTACATCCTGTAATCTTTTCTGTCACTATTTGTGC
The DNA here is from genome assembly GCA_004026745.1 of Myrmecophaga tridactyla. Classification (NCBI taxonomy): domain Eukaryota; kingdom Metazoa; phylum Chordata; class Mammalia; order Pilosa; family Myrmecophagidae; genus Myrmecophaga; species Myrmecophaga tridactyla. The sequence continues at coordinate 1,965 of PVIY010056408.1, read as the reverse complement.
TGTGTTGAGGGCTTTACACTTCTGTGTGAATTTTATGTGTAATTTGTGCCTCAGGAGGGGTGTTCTAGTTTGCAAGCTGCCAGAATGCGATATACCAGAAACGGAACAGCTTTCAAAAAGGGAAATTTATTAAATTGCAAGTTTACCATTCTAAACCTGGGAAAATGTCCAAATTAAGGCAAGGCTATGAAAATGTCCAAATTAAGTTACCAACAAGAGGTTGTCTTTGTTCAAGAAAGGCCAATGAAGTTCAGGGTTTCTCTCTCAACTGGAAAGGCACGTGGTGAGTTTGGTGACGTCTGCTAGCTTTCTCTCTGGGCTTCTTGTTTCATGAAGCTCCCCCGGAAGCATTTTTCTTCATCTCCAAAGGTCTCTGGCTGCGTGGGCTCTAAAGCTTTTTCCAAAATGGTTCCTTCTTAAAGGGCTCCAGTAAGCAACCCCACCTTGAATGGGTGGAGGCACATCTCCATGGAAACCATCTAATCAAAAGTTAGCTCCCACAATCGGGTGGGTCACATCTCCATGGATAATCAAAAAGTTCCTACCCAGCAATATTGAGTGAGGATTACAGAACTTGGCTTTTCTGGGGTCCACAACAGATTCAAATCACACAAGGGGAGACTTCTTGCATTGGATGCTGCCTCTGAACTGTGTGTTCAGTGTCGGTGCATGCTCCTTTGTGTTCAGTGTTGGTGCATGCTCCTGCGTGTTCAGTGTTGGTGTGTGCTCCTGTGTGTTCAGTGTTGGTGTGTGCTCCTGTGTGTTCAGTGTTGGTGCGTGCTCCCGCGTGCTCCTCTGTGTTCGGTGTTCGTGCATGCTCCTGCGTGCTCCTGCGTGTTCAGTGTTGGTGCATGCTGCTGCGTGCTCCTGCACGTTCAGTGTTGGTGCATGCTCCTGCGTGTTCATTGTTCAGTGTTGGTGCGTGCTCCTGCGTGTTCAGTGCTGGTGTGTGCTCCTCCGTGTTCAGTGTTCAGTGTTGGTGCATGCTCCTCCGTGTTCAGTGCTGATGTGTGCTCCTGCATGTTTAGTGTTGGTGCGTGCTCCTCCGTGTTCAGTGCTGGTGCATGCTGCTGCGTGTTCAATGTTCAGTGCTGGTGCATGCTCCTGCGTGTTCAGTGCTGGTGCGTGCTCCTGCGTGTTCAGTGTTGGTGCGTACTCCTGCGTGTTCAGTGTTGGTGCGTGCTCCTGCGTGTTCGATGTTGGTGCGTGTTCCTGCAGCCCAGAGGCTGCATCAGTTTTGCTCGTCTCCAGTGTGTTCCGTGCAGCACTGGCAGTTGGACACGTTGCTGTTTGTCACTGTGATGTGTGAGAGCAGCTCTTAGTTTTGATTTACATCTCTCTAATTCTAAGAGTCTAAATACCATTTTACATATTTATAGACCATTATTATTTCACTTTTGAGGTCTGTTTATTTGCTTTGCCCATTTTTCTGTTGCCTGTTTGTTCTTTTTGCATAAGGGCTTTATCACTGAGAGACTTTAGCCCTTTGTCATATATTTTGACTTATTTAAATTTTTTTCCATAAGGAAATTTTAAATTCACAAAAGTTATCAACCTTTTTTTAGTCATGTTTATCAGTCATGTATCACTTCTGGTTTTATGTCTTACTTCATTTGAAGATTATAAATCAATTCACCCATAGTTTTCTTTGGAACTTACAGAGTTTAATTTGCTTTGTTTAAACTAGGAATTGAAATCCACAGCCCTTTTCTCCCAGGTTCTCAGACGTCTTGCATATCTCATGGAGCAACATTGTCTTGTGTTACTTTCCATGTGTAATTAAAAAAACAAATGCATTCTTTAAAATGAATACATGGTGGCAGCCAACAATAACTGCATTTCTTTTTGTTTTTTAAAACATTTTTTTGTTTGGAAATCTATATACAAAAAAGCAATAAATTTCAAAACGCAGTTTAACAAGTAGTTATGGAACAGATTTCCATGTTTTGTATGGGTTACAGTTCC
>PVIY010056407.1:0-13324 GCA_004026745.1 Myrmecophaga tridactyla | reverse complement strand
TGCAACTATGTGATGATATTGTGAATTACTGATTATATATGTAGAACAGAATGATAAAATAGGAATGGTTGCATTTGCTTTGTGTTTTTTGGTATTTAAAAAAATAAAATAAAATAAATTAAAAAAAAAAAGATGTAGTGGAGAGGTTGAAGGGAACTGCCTGAAAATGTGGAGCTGTGTTCCAGTAGCCATGTTTCTTGAAGATGATTGTATAATGATATAGCTTTCACAATGTGACTGTGTGATTTTGAAACCCTTGTGTCTGATGCTCCTTTTATCTACCTTATCAACAGACAAGTAAAACATATGGAATAAAGATGAATAATAGGGGGAACAAATGTTAAAATAAATTTAGTTTGAAATGCTGGTGATCGGTGAGGGGGAGGGGTGGGAGGTATGTTTTGTATGAATTTTTTCCTGTTTTCTTTTTATTTCTTTTTCTGAATAGATGCATATGTTCCAAGAAATGATCATGATGATGAATATGCAACTGTGTGATGACATTGTGAATTACTGATTATATATGTAGAACGGAATGTTCAAAAGTTACGAATGTTTGCATTTATTTGGGGTTTTTTAGTATTTTTTAAAAAAAAATTTAAATAAATAAATAAAAGAACTCTACCACTGAGCCACCATTGCCCACCCTTTTGGTGCCTACTCTTACACAAGCTTCAGGTGGATATTGCTAATTGCCATGTGTTCTAGTTTGCTAGCTGCCGGAATGCAATATACTAGAAACAGAATGGCTTTTAAAAAGGGGAATTTAATAAGTTGCTAGTTTACAGTTCTAAGGCCGAGAAAATGTCCCAATTAAAACAAGTCTATAGAAATGTCCAATCGAAGGCATCCAGACAGGGAAAGATACCTTGGTTCAAGAAGGCCGATGATGTTCAGAGTTTCTCTCTCATCTGGAAGGGCACATGGCGAACACGGTGTCATCTGCTAGCTTCTTCTGGCTTCCTGTTTCATGAAGCTCCCCGGGAGACATTTTCCTTCTTCATCTCCAAAGATCGCAGGCTGGTGGACTCTGCTTTTCGTGGCTGTGTCATTCTGCTCTGCTCTCTCTGAATCTCTTTCATTCTCCAAAATGTTTCCTCTTTTATAGGACTCCAGAAACTTATCAAGACCCACCCAAATGGGTGGAGACATGTCGTCACCTAATCCAGCGTAACAACCACTCTTGATTAAATCACATTTCCAGGGAGATGACCTGATTACAGTTTCAAACATACGCTATTGAATAGAGATTATTCTGCCTTTATGAAATGGGATTTAGATTAAAACATGGCTTTTCTAGGGGACATACATCCTTTCAAACCAGCACACCATGGTATGCCAAGCCCCAACCAGTGGTATTCCTGAAAACCCTAAAGAATACCCAGGGCTCTATCTTAGACTCTATGATAATTTCATTCAGCTTATTTTTTTGAAACCTAAAACCTCCGGATGGTTCCTCGGCCAAATAAGCCCTGAAACCCCAAGTTACCAGGGGCCCCAAGAGCATCAACGAGGTGCATTCCCCTATCCCATATTATCGACACCCCTTTTCAACATGAAGAAGTTAGATTGGTCATTGCCCAAATGTCCCTAAAGATTGAGAGAAGGATCAAAGGAGAAGGAAGAATTGTAACAGAGAAGGTAGGATTTAACGAATGAGTATGACCACTGAATCATTACACTGATATTTCTTTTTAGTCTCCAGTGTCTTCGAGTAGCTGAAATTATGGAACGTAACCCAAACCATACTTTGAAATTTGTTCTATATTATACTTGTTAAAATATACTTTGAAATCTACCACCTTTCTGCATATATGGTATATTTCACAATAAAAACTGTTTTTAAAAAAGTAAATGTAGGGTGGTGAGATTGTGGCTCAGTGGCAGAGTTCTTGGCTGCCATGCTGGAGACCCAGGTTCAGTTCCCGGTGCCTTCCCGTGCAAAAAAAAAAAGTGAGTGTAATAAAATAGGCATATACATTAAACACACACACACACACACACACAAACTTTATTACAGAAACAATTAGAAAATAGTCCAGTTTAGCACCCCACATGTAAGGCCCAATAAAAGCCCCCTCTGATGGGACCTCCAGACTGTGGGAATCCCTCTTGGCCCCACCCTTCACAGACCTAGCCCTAGGACCAAGAAGTTCCTTCTTCAGTGCTCTTGGCCTTAAATCCGGGCAGGCTTCCCAGAGGAGGAGCCTGGAGCGCTGGTGAAAGCTGCATGGGTTGGGGAGGGCTACGAACTCCTCCCAGGCAGGGGAGATAGCCAAGCAAAGGCTCAAAGTAAGGATGAGTGTGGGCTGTTCTTGGAAAAGGAAGACTGACCCAGGAGAGCCCAAGATGCATTAGGGCATGTAGGAAATACTGCTTTGCATGCATAGCTCTTAGGGTGTGTGCCTCTTTACACTTGCCTCACTGTATACTCCTTGAGGCCGGGGCTTGGGGTCCCTAGAAGCCAGCAGAAGACGGGCTCCTTTGGAGCTCAAGAACACAATTAAGATCATGGGCTTTTGCTTGCCTGCATTGCGGAAGATTTGGGTTCGATTCCTGGTCCATGCACCACTACCACCCACTCCAAATAAAAAAAAAGAGCATGGCTTTGGGACCAAGAAGACTGGTTCAAATCCTGTCTCTACCATTTACTTCCTCCATGATTTGAGTGATTTACCCATTGGAGCCTTGATTGTCTCGCCTGTAAAATGGGGATGCTCAGGCCTACCCTCCTTGCCTCCCGGGGTTTCAATGAGAACCAAGGAAGATGAGGCATGGAAGGTAGGCTGTAGCTGTCAGGTGCTGTCCCAATGTCAGAGATCTTTACTGTTGTTTTTTATGGAGCTGTACAAACAATAGGAGCTCTATAAACCTTAGAAACTGGTTGTTTATTATTATTTTTTCTCTTTATAAAAGTAGTACATGTTCAGGATGGGAGAAAAAATTATGGAGCTGTTAAACTTTACCACCGGGGAAACCCCAGGTACCATGCCAGACATTAGGACACCCAAATCAATACGCCAAGCCCTTGAGCTTGAGGTTTACTCTTGTGAAATTTATGTAGGTATAGAAAAGCTTAGCCTACCTATAGCTATGCCTAAGAGTTACTTCTGGAGGACCTCTTTTGTTGCTTAGATGTGACTTCACTCTCTCTAAGCCCAAGTCTGTAAATGAAACCATTGCCCTCTCTCCTATGTGGGACATGGCATCCAGGGATGAAAGTCTTCCTGGAGGCATGGGAGGTGACTCCCAGGGATGAGTCTGGCCCTGGCAGCGTGGGATCAACAATGCCATCCTGACCAAAAGGGGGGAAAGAAGTGTAACAAAGAAGCTATTAGTGGCAGAGAGAATTCAAATAGAGTTGAAAGGCTACTCTGGAGGTCACTCTTACGCATGCTACCTATCATAGCTTGCCAAACCCCAACCAAAACCACTCCTGCCAATCCTAAAGAATACCTAGGGTGTTACATATGCTTCTAGAAACGTTCCGTGCACTAGGGTTACGCCATTCTAACTTATGCTCTCAAATACCCATAAAGAATGAGAAAAAGACCAAAGATAATGGTGGAGGTATACAGAGAACGTCTAATTTAACAAATGAGAATGAATCAATATATTGATATTTCTTTTAGCATCTAATACTTTAGAGCAGTTGGAAATAAAAACCTAAAATTGTGGAATTGTAACCCATACCAAACTCTGAAATCCGTTCTACAACTAATTATTGCAATGTACTTTGAAATTTGCTTATATATATATATATGTTGTTTAAAGAGAAGGAGGAGTATAACAGAGAAGATAGGATTTAACAAATGAGTATGACTGCTGAATCATATTGATATTTCTGTTGGTCTCCAGTATCTTGGAGCAGCTAGAAGAAAAAACAAAAAATTATGGAACTGTAACCCATATCAAACTTTAAAATCTGTTCTATAACTACTTGTTAAAATGTACTTGGAAATTTATTGCTTTTTTGTATATATGTTATATTTCACAATTTAAAAAGGTAAAAAAAAAAGGTAATACATGGTCATAGTGGAAAATTTAGGAAAGGTAAATAAGCAAAAGGAAGAATAATATTCAAGTATTTACAGTGGCTGCACAACTTTTAAATGCGCTAAAGTCACAGAAGTGTTCAATTTTAAATGGCCAATTGAAATTGTTCAATCAAAAATGGCGAATTTCAGCTCAACTTTTATTTTATTTTTTTATTTAATTTATTTTGTATTATCAAACCAAAACAACATACTAACATGAACATTCTTAACATACAGACCTTCCAGGTATGGTGTTGTCACGGTCAAGTTCATGTGACAACTTGGCCAACTGGTGGTACCTGTTTGTCTGGTTGGGCAAGTGCTGGCCTGTCTTGTTGCGATGAGGACATTTCATAGAATTAAATCTTGATTAGGTCAGCTGCATCCACAGCTGATTCCATTTGTAATCAGCCAAGGGGCGTGTCTTCTGCAATGAGTGACGTTTAATCTAATCAATGGAAGGCTTTTAAGGAGCATTCAGAAGAGACAGGCTCTCTTCTTTTCTTGCTTCGGCCAGCGAGCCTCTCCCGTGGAGTTCGTCCAGACCCTCCATTGGGGTCGTCAGCTTCACAGCCTGCCCTGGGGATTGTGGACTCTGCGTTCCCACGGTTATGTGAGACACTTTTATAACTTTTATATTTACAGATATTTCTTGTTGATTCTGTTTCTCTAGAGGACCCTAACCAATACAGGTGTACAATCAGTGGCTCCCAGTGTCATCACATGGTTGTATATTCATCACCATGATCATTTTTTAGAACATTTGCATCACTCCAGAAAAAGAAGTAAAAAGAAAAAAGAAAAAACTCACACATACCATACCCCTTACCCCTCCCTCTCATTGACCACCAGTATTTCCATCTACTCAATAGATTGTAACCTTTGTTCCCCCTATTTTTTTTCGGTACCTCTTAACACTCCCTTTCATTGTTCACTAGTATTTCAATCTACAAAATTTATTTTAACATTTGTTTCCCCTATTATTTATTTTTAACCCATATGTTTTACTTGTCTGTCCATAAGGTAGATGAAAGGAGCATCAGACACAAGGTTTTCACAATCACACAGTCACATTGTGAAAGCTATATCATTGTTCAATCATCTTCAAGAAACATGGCTACTGGAACACAGCTCTACATTTTCAGGCAGTTCCCTCCAGCCTCTCCACTACATCTTGACTAACAAGGTGATATCTACTTAATGTGTAAGAATTACCTCCAGGATAACCTCTCGACTCTGTTTGGAATCTCTCAGCCATCAACACTTTATTTTGTCTCATTTCTCTCTTCCCCCTTTCAGTCGAGAAGGTTTTCTCAATCCCTTGATGCTGAGTCCCAACCCATTCTAGGATTTCTGTCCCACGTTACCAGGGAGGTTTACCCCCCTGGGAGTCATGTCCCACATAGACAGGGGGAGGGTGGTGAGTTTGTTTGCCCTGTTGTCTGAGAGAGAGACAGGCCACATCTGCAGCTCAATTTTTAAAAAAAGGTTATTCATGAATCCTACCCTGCTAACAATTTGGTCTTTTCTCCGTATACCTGTGTGTGTGTTCTAATGTGTTTGTAGAATTGGAATCACACTGTATATTGTGTTTTGTAATCTGCTTTAAAAAAAACACAAAACAACATGATGAACAGCTCTCCTAGCAGTGAATCATATTCACATCCTCACTTTTTTTTTCTTTTTTAACATCCTGACTTTTAACACCATGTAGAAATCTTCTGTGTGGGTAGGCCCTTGCTAAGGCCTGTGTGACCCTAGGTGAGTGCCAAGTTCTGGGCCCAGGGGCTCCTGCATCCGTGGTTGGGGGGGTGTGTGTCTCCATGGCTCCTGCTTGGCTCTGCTTCTGCCTGCAGACCCCTTCCCCCCCACCCTTCAGCCCCCACCTTCCATCCCCCATCTGCGACCACCGCGCACAGCTTCTCCTGAGTCTGGCCTGATGGCCGCTGCTCAGCCAGCCGCTAGGGGGCAGCACACACTGACTTCTGCAGGCCCTGGGAGGCCTACCTGAACAGGCCCCTTTCATCCTAGGGACACACTACTGGGTCAAGCACGTGGACAAGAGCCCGGGTGTCAGGTAGGATCACCCCACCACCCCCCTGCCCACCCACCCATCCTGAGGCAGAACACCACACAACCCCCCCCACCCCACCCCCGGGAAGGAAGCACCCACCTGATGGTGATGAGAGAGACACGGCAATAACACCTGCTCAGGTGTATCTATACTTGCACAGGTTGGGCTCTTTACACACATCGGCTCAGAAATCCTTCCTTGCAATCGTATCGGTTCGGTTCTGCTATTACCTCCACTTTACAGATGAGGACACTGAGGCACAGAGGTGGACCTAAGTCACAGGACTCCAAAGTAGAGAGGGGTTTTTAAAGACACAGCACTGGGAGCCCTGCATATTTCAGCACAGTTCTTTGAGGTTTCAGGGCATCAAGGGGAGCCCAGCCCCTACTAGTGAGCAGTCAGGAAGCCCAGCCCAGTACATAGCAGTTGACAAGCAAATACTCATAGCTCACTGGGGGGCAGATTTCACCAGGGGTGGAGCGTGTCTGATGTGCATTTGTCCAGGCAGAGGACTTACAGCTTCCATCATTTTTCTGAGGCTTATGAGTTCCAGTAAGATTCAGAACCCCCATCTCAGGGACTAGGTTTGTAGGCTCTAGGGTGTAGAAGGACAGCATCAGACAGCATTGCCACCTCCCCTGCCCTCTGTCTCCAGGAGAACCAAAGGGTTCTATGCAGCCAGACAAGCCCAGGTCATGTCCCTTTTGGTGACTTTGGGAAGCTGTTTAACTTCTCTGTCTTGGTCTCCTGGTCTTTAACATGGGTTTATTCATTCAACAAATATTTATTGAGCACCTGTGCTGGTACTTTGCTAAAACCTGGGGATATAATACTGGTGAACAAAACAGACTCAGACCCCGCTTTAATGAATCTGACATTTTAATGGGGAGACAGAAAACAAACAAGTAAGCAAATAGTTAACAAGACGATTTCATAAGTACTATGAAGACAGTGAAACCTGATGATAAGATAAAAGACTGGGAAGGGGTCCTTGAGAGAGGGGCTCAGGGAATTCCTCACCCCACAGCTCCTTCCACAAATGAGGAAGAGACGTCTGTGCTGAGAAAAGGAGCCAGTCCTGCAATGAGATAAGGACCCAGTATTGCAAAGATCCGGGGACAGGGGATACCTGGCAGAGGGAACAGCAAGTGCGATGGCTCAGTGGCAAAATCAAGCATGGCGTGTTTGGGAAATAGCAAGCAGCGTGGTGGAAGGTGAGACAGCAAGTAGCAGACTCATCCAGGATAGAGACAGAAGGTGGGCTTGGGACCAGTCAAGCAGGGCCCTGGGGGATAGAATAGTTAAGTTTTTCATTCACAGCCCCTATGTCCCCCAGCGGTGCCTGTCACATATGAACCATGATCGTGACATAAGGACCACAATGGAGAGCATTAGTTGAACTTACAATGTGCAGTGTTGACCGAGAAGGGAAAGGTTCAGAGAAGGGCTCAGGAGGGGCTGATAAGGGATAGTTGGTATATTTGGAGGCTCCCTCTGGCTGAGGCTGGATTAGAGCAGGAAGCTGGGGTGGGGAGGGTGGTGAAGAGGTAACTGCTGATGGCTGTGCCCCACTCCTGCAGGACTGACCGGGGGCCAAGCCTTGCCACCAAGAGTTCATGCTGGTCCACTAAAGAGCAGCTCAGCATCAATCCTGCATCTCAAACCCACCCCTAGCACCCAGGAGGTGGTGCCCAGGAGGCTTGGGCAGGTGGGCATTGGCTGGAAATGGGTAATCAGAATAGGGCCAAACCAGACTCACTTCTCTCCCTGTTATCTTTGCACTGGCTTCAGGATATAAGGCCTGTTCCTCTCCCCTGTTTACAGAAACTGAGGTTGGGGGCGGTTAAGACCTTGGCCGACGTCCCATAGCCACCAAGTGGAGGCAGGCAGAGCGAGGACTCAAATCCAGCATTCCCAGTGCCATTGAGTGCCCCTGAGTCCCCAGGTCTAAAGGCCCCATCTGAAAAGGCCCACCCAGCCCTGAATCGTTGTTCATTCATGCATTCATCGTCCCTCTAGCGAGCACCAGCTGTGAGCTTGGCCCTGCTGGCCAGAAGGCCTACCCTGTCCTTTGCAAAGAACACCAGCTTCCAGCCCTGAACCTGTGTGCATAGGACAGCAGCCTCTGCACAGCCTCGGCCAGGTGACAGGGGCCGAGCAGATCAGAGTCAGTGCCAGCCCCACCCCTCGGTGGCATCCCACCAGACCCTGGTGCTGAGTGACCCAACAGAGCCACCAGCGACATCCTCTTGGGAATGACGCCTCCTCTGTACCTGGTTGGTGAGCCAGGTGGGGGCAAGGGCAATCAGCCAGCCTGGGAGTTACTGACCGAGAAATCAGGCAGGAGGCCAGGCTGGCGGGCCAGCAAAGCCATGACTCCCAAATGGCAGCCCATGGGTTCCATTATCCAACAGGTTTGGGAAATGCTAGATTCATCAAAATCATACCAAGGTTTTTCCTTTAGGGCCATTCAGAGTCTTTAATATCTAACACGGCATGTTGTGTGCAGGGTCCCCCAGGCTTCTAAATTTACCTGAATATGAGGTGATTTCCCATTTTTCTGAGAATCCAAAAAGAAGGCTTTTAGCCAAGTTGGACAGACACAATTTTAGACATGTGAATGAAAAAGTCAATTATCTACAATTACCTATTCATTTATAAGTCACACGTACATATTTGAAATTACATGCCAAATGCATTCATTAGCACAGCTCTTTTCTAAACATTTCATGAAATGTGTTTTATTTGCACTGTTCATCTCAGACCTCAAGAGTCTTTGAAATCACCAGAACCACTTTTGAGTAATTTCATGCCATTTCTGTCATTTTGGGAAGGGGATGATCTGGAATTGTATTCACAGGTTCACATTCACCCACGACTGTGCCACCGTGGGAAGTTGGTTTGGCCTGTTGTACCTCAGTTTCCTCACCTATAAAAGGGGGAAACAACTGTATTTCATGAAATTATTATGAGGGGTTAAAAGATGTGCTTAGAACTATGTGATGATATTGTGAATTACTGATTATATATGTAGAACGGAATGATCAAAATAGGAATGTTTGTGTTTATTTGGTGGGGTTTTTTTCGTATTTAAAAAAATTAAAAAAAAAAAAGATGTGCTTGGAAAGTCCCCTTGGGGGAATGGGAACAAAGGGGGAAATATTCATCTTGCCCATTTGGAGAATTTCTGATATTCTTGCAAGCAGTGGGGACAAACAAATCAATAGGCTGAGCCCTTGATCTTGGGGCTTGCCCCATGAAACTTATTCCTGCAAAGGATAGGCTAAGCCTATTTAAAATTAAGCCTAAGAGTCACCCCCAAAGAACCGCTTTTGTGCTCAGATGTGGCCTCTCTCTCTCTCTCTCTAAACCGACACAGCAAGTGAACTCACGGCCCTCCCCTTCTATGTGGACATGACTCCCAGGGGTTTAAGTCTCCCTGGCAATGTGAGATAGAAATCCTGGGATGAGCCAGGACTCGGCACCATGGGATTAAGAAAACCGTCTCGACCAAAAGGAGGAAGAGAAAAATGAGACAAAATAAAGTGTCAGTGGCCGAGAGATTTCAAACAGAGTCGAGAGGTTATCCTGGAGGTTGCTCTTATGCATTACATAGATATCACCTTTTCAGTTTATGGTGTAATGGAGAGGCTGGAGGGAACTGCTTGAAACTGTAGAGCCGTGTTCCAGTAGCCATGTTTCTTGATGATGATTGTGTAATGATATAGTTTTAACAATATGACTGTGAAAAATGTGTGTGTGTGTGTGTGTGTGCGTGCTTCGAACAGGTTCTGTCACCTGATAAGTGCTGGGTGTTAGCTATGACAATGATGATGACAGTGTTAAACGCTTTTGAGACTTTTATCTGTGTATGATGCTGACACTGGATATTTTATCCCAAGCCACAAGTACTCATCAGCTCTTTGTGATCTCCATACATAACTCTTTACTGAATTATTCTTTTACATGATCTTCAAAAGCCTCATATGCCCTGACATCCAACACCTGCCTCTGTGGGGTCAGACCTTCTGGAACAATGGCTGAATCTGTATTAAATTTCTTGGCTTCCTTTCTTAAACCTGTTACATGAGGTGACTTCTGTAGCATCCAAAACTCTCATCGTCCAAGGTCTTTTACAGCGAATGCAACTGCCTCAGAAGCCGTTTGTTAAGGGTGCATGGGTGGTTCAGTGGTTAGAACACCGCTTTCCATGCGGGAGACCCGGGTTTGATTCCCGGACCATGCACACCCCCCAAAAAAAAAGTCACTTGTTACACACCATTAAGTAATTGAGAAAATGGCCCGTCTGTTTCTGAGGGAATGTGTGGAAAGCAAAATCCTGACTTTTATTTGAAGGCAGGGAAGCTGGCTGTCAACTTGCAAAGCCCTGTCCCTGGAGCCTCTATCTGGGATGAATGTGTTATCTATGGCTGCGTAACAAATTACACCAAAACTCAGTAGCTTAAAACAACAATCAATAGGCAGTTCCTCAAAAAAGTTAAATGTAACATTACCATATGGCTCAGCAACTCCGCATCTAAGTATACACCCAAAAGAATTAAAAACCGGAGCTTGGGTAAATACTTGTGCACCAATATTCATAGCAGCATTATTTACATCAGCCAAAAGGTGGAAACAACCCAAGTGTCCATCAATAGATGAATGGATAAACAAAACACAGTATATCCATACAATGGAATATTATTCGGTCGTAAAAAGGGATGGAGTACTGGGAGTACATGGGTAGTTCAGTGGTAGAATTCTGGCCTGCCCCACAGGAGACCCAGGTTGATTTTCAGCCCAACATTTAGCACATGGGGCTGCAATAATGGGATATTCACATGGAAAAATAATGAAATGTGACCTCCATCACACAGCATACAAAAAAAAGAAAAACATGAGATACTTCAATTGGAAGACTAAATATCATTAAAATGTTAATACTAACCCAAAGCAATTTATATATTCAATGCAATCTCAATCAAAATCCCAACAACCTTTTTTTTCAGAAATGGAAAAGCCAGTCATCGAATTTATATGGAAGGGCCAGGGGTCCCAAATAGCTAAAGCCATTTTGAAAAAGAAGAATGAAATTGGAAGGCTCATTCTTCCTGACCTTAAATCTTATTACAAAGCCACCGTAAACAAAACAGCATGGTACTGACACAGGGACAGACATATAGACAAGTGGAATAGAATTGAGAACTCAGAAATCAACCCTCACAATTATGGCTGACTGATACTTTGTGTGTGTACTTTTTAAAATGCAATTTTATTGAGATATGTTCACACACCGTGTAATCCATCCAAAGTATACAATCAGTGGCTCACAGTATCATCATATATCATCAGCATTCGTCACCACAATCAATTTTAGAACATTTTCATTACACCAAAAATAAATAAATAAATAAAAATTTAAAGGAACACCCAAAACATCCCATACTCCTTATCTGTCCTATTATTTATTTATACATATCTTCATGTTATTACTCCTCTGTGCAAATACTGGATAAAGGGAGTATTAGTCACAATGTTTTCATACCCTAAAAGCTGTCAAGTTATACAATCATCATCAAGAATCAAGGCTACTGGATTACTATTTGACAGTTTCAAGTCTTTCCTTTTAGCTATTCTGATACACTAGAAACTGAAAAGGAATATCTATATAATGCACAAGAATAACCTTCAGACGGACCTCTCTGCTCTATTTAAAATCTCTCAGCCACTGAAACTTTGTTTAATTTCTCTTTCCCTATTTAGTCAAAAAAACTTTCTCAATCCTATCATGACAGGGCCAGGCTCATCCCAGGGAGTCACGTCTCACAGAGTGGGGAGGGTCATGAGTTTATTTTCAGAGCTGGCTTAGAGAAAGAGGCCACATCTGAGCAACAAAAGAGGTTGTCTGGGTGATGCTTAGGCATAATTATCAGTTGGCTTAGTTTCTTATTTGCCGGGATAAATTTCATAGGGCAAAGCCCCCAAATCGAGGGCTTGGCTTCTTAAATTGGGTGTCCCTAAATCTTGAGAGAATATCAAGAATTTCCCAGGTGGGGAAGTTTAATATTTCCACATCCCCCACCCCCCCAGTCTCTCAAGGGAACTTTGCACATATTTTTATTTTCTGCACAGAATACTCTGGGATGTACCAGGGTATTACATTAAACTGTACAGAATAACAAGATCTCATTCCCCATTCTAGATTTCATGTATTTATATATTTTAAATAAACTGACCATACAGGTTAAATTCGATAGTATGCTACAGAAAATATAAATTAAATTTCATACCAAATAAACATCTCTTCCTTTGGTCTCACACAGATGTTGAAGTTAAAAAAAAAATATCATCCTTTAGCCTATATTCTAATTTACTTTACTCCTAACCAAGTCTGTTTCCTTCGTATCTCTAATTGAAGTCTGATCTCCATCAGCTTCTTTAACAATTGTTATATAGAGTAATGCTGACTTTCTGAGCTGCAAAACGCTAACTCTGAGTCTCAGGTGTGACACAGATCCCCTAAATTGCAGGGAACTACCAGATTATACCCCAAAACCTCAGCATCTCAGATTTTAGAAATAACAATTAAAACTCAGGAATAGGGTATATGGGTGGTTCAGTGGTAGGATGCTCACCTTCCATGCGGGAGACCCAGGTTCGATTCCCCCACCATGCACCCCCCCCAAAAAAAAAAATCAGGAATAGATGTGACTGCTATAAGAGCTTACAATCTAGGAACCTTTACATTAGGCTTATTGAACATTCTGTACTCCTTAATTGTCTAATGCCCCATCTCTGCCCACGTTCTATCCCCTGATAACCGATGCTCTCAAACTCAATTCTCAGCTTGCTCATTCTAGTTAGTCCATATTAGTGAGGCCTGACAATATTTGTTTTTTTTGTTTCTGGCTTATTTCACTCAACGTAATGTCCTCAAGTTTCATTCATCTAGTTGCATGCCTTACAGCTTGTGTTAGTTAGATTCAGTTGTCAACTTGGCCAGGTGAGCACACTTAGTCTTGTTGCTGCGGACATAAGCCAACGGTACGTGAACCTCATCTGTTGCCAATTACATCTGCAGTCAGCTAGGAGGCGTGTCTGCTGCAATGAGTGACGTTTGGCTTAATTGGCTGGTGCTTAAATGAGAGAATGCAACGTAGCACAGCCTAAGCAGCTCGGCATTCCTCATCTCAGCACTTGCAGCTCAGCCCAG
>PVIY010056406.1:0-13329 GCA_004026745.1 Myrmecophaga tridactyla | reverse complement strand
GAAAATGGTCACCGATTGGTGGTAATGGTTGAAGAAGACATAAACATTGAAGTTACTTTGGGGTTTTTAAATTGGAATAATCCCTTATATGTATTCTTTCGCTCTGTAAAAAAAAAAAAAAAAAAAAAAATTTAAAAACCCAGACCACTCAGCTTTCCAAGTTGCTTTGCCACGAACAGCTGCATGTGTTTGTCAGCTTTGCCCACCTGAGTGTGAAATGATGTTCTATCAAAACATGGGTTTCAGCATTTCACTCTGTGCTCCTGACATGTGAACCCTGCTGCGGACAGTAACTGCTGCCTTCGGCCCAGGCGTTTCCTTGATACTGCGGCGCAGAGTGGAAGCGTTTGCTCACTGGTAATGATGGGGTCTGGTGCAAGCAAGCCCGGCAAGGTTGGAAAGGGTCTGATTGTGAAGAGCTAAATAGCCTTGTGCTTCTGCATTTCCTTCTCATCAGACATTGGAGTGTTAAAGTCACACTGTCCTTTTTTGTCGTGGCAACTCTCCCCTTAATGACATTTAATTTTTTGTTAAAGTAACTAGAGGGACTTGTACTTATTGGCAAACAGGCAGGCCGTTGTGTGGTAAAGTGGAAACTGGGCAGGCACTGCTGTCTTTTTTTATGATGGGGCTGATGGTTTGGAAGCAACAGCCTTTGCAATTGAGGCTGCCCGCCATTCATTTGCATTTGGTCTGAGGCTGTCTTTACCTTTGTTTGGCTTGTCTGAGGCTGGGTGAGGGCGAGTCAAACAGCTGTATATAGTAGAACAACAAAAGAGATGGGTGATGGTCAGAGTGAACCTGCCTTTGTCTGTAGGCATGAACGTTGGTCTGGTGTAGTTCAGAATGAGAAAAGTGCTGGTAAATTCCTGTGATAAAATTCCTGTAATAACCTTGAAGACCTGTTGTTTTCTGGCCTGCACTTTCCCTGCCTTGTCCTGTGTTCCCTAGCATGATAAGGTTAGTTTCCATTCTTGGCTTCTGCAGTTTCTTCTTTAAGATTTTTACTTTCTTTTTTTTTTTAAGTTGTGATATATTCTTCCTATTGCTGGATTTCTAATTATATTTCTATTCCTAGACTCAACTATAGCAGGATGACTTCAAAAAACTACATTTTTGTGTTGAAGTCTTGCTGAACTAGACTAGCTCTTTGATGGGTGGTGGTGGTTTTTTATTTTTTTTTAAGCCAGATCTGCTGATGATGACTCTCAGATAGAGCTTTAAAAAGCCTGCTTTCTTAACGAGGATAGCAGGCTGTATTTTGTGGCTAGATTTATATCTTCAAGATATAAAACAGGGCAGGTGGCGGTGCGAGGGTAGCTCAGTGGTAGAATTCTCGTCTGCCATGTGGGTTTGTTTCCCGGATCCTGCCCTATTCCCCCTCCTCTCGCCTCCCCCCACCAAAAGAAAACCAAAAAAACCCACAGTGCTGGTATGATTTTCATCTGGGGTCGTTCCTCCTGGCCTTTGAACTTAGCCCCACCCCCGCTTCAGGGGTGCTGGCTGGACCTTTGTGCCCAGGCACATGCCCCCCACCCACTTCAGTGGGCCCCTCTCGGTGGCACATCATGCTGATGGGAGAGACATTTTCATATGGGGTTAGCCAGCTTGGGACCTCTGGGCTCTTCATATCTGCTCTATATGCACAAGGGAAAGTGTCTTGGAGCTGCTGCCACGATAGGAAGGGCCCCTCCCAGTCCCAGCGCCCTTGGAGATTTCCCAGGCTTGGGTATCCAGCCACATCGGACTGGTCACATATTTTAGGCTTTGGCTTTGTGTGTGTGTGTGTGATGTTCCATTTCTCAGCAGGAACAGAGGTTGGAAGTGATACACTTGATTTTTAAGAACTCAGGACCCTAGCATGTTCTGATTTCTTTTTTAATGTCAAAACTCAAATTTGAAAATAGGGTGGGCCATGGTGGTTCAGCAGGCAGAGTTCCTGTCATGCCAGAGACCTAGGTTCGATTCCCGGTGCCTGCCCATACGAAAAAAGAAGAGGAAAAAATAAATCAGCCAAGCGAATAATTTATTGTATTGAGAATAGAGAAAAAGAGGCTGGGGATGGGGAAGAACCTTGGTTTTACCACTGAAGAGCTCTGTACATGTGATATTGATTGGAATCTTGTTGCTGGGATCACTTTCATTGTTTTTCAAGTACTGCTGAGTCCAAGAAAATGTATGAAAACTAAATAAATTATATCCTCCTATATCCCATGTCTGATTGAATCCTCCTCATAGCGTGGCAGTCTCATACATTCTATTAAAATATTCAATCTTGTTTTCTTACTTGAAGAGCCTGTCTGTAAAGGGCAAACTTATAGAAAACTCATTCCCTAGAGACAGGGTATCCAGCCACATCGGACTGTTTACATATTTTAGTATTTATTTGATTGGCTCCTTCTAGGTTTCTTCCTTCCTGTGTATTTGTGAGTAAGAGCTGTGGTATGTATTTTTAATTGTATGGTCATATTTTCAATTGAAGAAACAGATTGGGGTATTTCCCAGCTACTTAGTTTCTTTTTGACCTTGAAAAGTTAACCCATGTGTTAACCAATTTGTTTTGTTTGTCTTCTAGGACAGAGTTGTATCGATCTCTTTTTGGCAAACTCAACCCTTCTTACGAGGGCCATAGGAACTGACAGCCCCCGTCTGTCTTGCTGCAGGCTTGACCCCAGCGGCTGCTCATCCAACCCCCAAAGAGGAACCCTGTCTGCCTGCTGGGGTTGAACGAGAGGGGAAAGTCCCTGGGGAAGGGTTCTGTTCAGAGCAGGTGCCTAATAAATCGCAGGAAACAGGTTTCTCCGTCTCCAGTGCTTTGGTGTACAAGAGTGCTGTTCCCCTCGTCCTTCGGCTGCCACAGATAAAGAGCCTTGTGGCTGCTGCCGCAGAAGGGTTCTCCACAAGCGGTGAGGTGGGCCCAGCATAGCTCCTGGCCCATAGTTGGTCTGATTTAGAGCTCTAGCAGAATAACAGATTTGTGGAAAGGTTTTCTTTTCTTGTTTTTTTTTCCCCCAGATAGGCAGCCTCCTCATACAATGTAAAATTTCATGGAACGAATAATTCTGGGGTAAGATGCTGCTTCCTGGGTGGGTGATGTTTAATGATTTATCGTGGCTTAGAGAAGCAGGGAATCCCAAGAAACCTATAACCCATGATCAGGAAACTTTGTAACTTGGAAGTATTTGCCTGTTTGTCGCTAAATACAAGTCTCCAACTCCTTTTTTGTTTCTCCTTTTCACCTATGAAGATTGTTCTAGAATCCTTTTCCAGTCTCACCATTCATTCCTAAAACACGTTATTGAGATTAACTCTGGTGTAAATCTAGCAGGAGGAAGTGATTCACTTGTTTTTTCATCCAAAGGTCAAATGCTGGGAATTAAATCCCCATAAGGGGGATTTATTGGCCTGCTGTGGTCAACACACAGGGAAGATTATCTTGCATAAGTAATGTGTGCATACTTATGTGCCAGGATACAGGACTGGCTGTTTTATAGGTCTTTTACCCAAATCTTTATTTAGAGCCATGCAATTGGAGAAGAAATGTTGAATTTCCGCAACTTAGTTGTCCTTAGGACAATTTTTAATTAATAACTAGTCACTATTTTTAAAATCGGGTTTGGATATCATTATAAAATGCTAAACAAAGTGACAGATTTCTTTGCCCAGTAATCCTTCTTATCAGTGACATGGTGACTGGGTACTGCTGCCCACTGCCCAGAGGCTGGCTCCAAATGCAGTGAGTCCTGGATGTCATCTGCACCACAGTTTAGTTTTAACATCAGTGTGGTTGCTGAGCCTGGGGTGGGGCTTTCCATCTCAGATTAACTGGATCTGGTACATGGTGGTTTGTTTTTCCTGTATTGTTAGTTACCTCTTGGGCTTGACTGTCAGGGAAATGCTTGATTTTCAGCATATTTCTAGGGACCCAAAAGATCAATCAGCAGAAATAGGAGAATTCCCTGACTTTCACCCATTTAAAAATGATCACTTTTTAAAATAAAGAACATCCAATCCTATCCATCTAGCCTGAGGATTCCAGATAATGCACTTTGAGCAGCAAGTGAGCCTGATGCCAACGCACGCTTTCTAAAGAGAAAGAACCTTTGTTATAGTCACACTTTCTGATGAGGAGAAAGGTATAAACAGGTACTTCAAAATATTTGGAGCCTAACTTGTTTAATTGAAATGAATTAAAAACAGAAGAGATGAGAAAGGACGAACTGACAGAATTTTCAGTAAAGGGAGACCTGCGTTTTAAAATTCAGAAGACTACCCTCCTTCCAGCCAAGAATAAATTGGAAACTATTTTAATTGACACGGATACTGCAATTCAACTGTTACTAGAAAGACAGATTAGTTGATTGATTTGCATTTTAATAAAACTAATACTTTACATTTTGGTAGCTAATGCTGATTTTTAAATGAGTTCAGAACAGTTATCAAGAGTTTCAGCGCAGAGCCTTTCTCAGTGCTGGCTGAAGCATTCCTCCCTTTTGTGTAGGGTTTTATTTTTTTATTTTATTTTTGCCCAGCTGACTACGTCACATCCAACACTCATAAAGCATAGACCGTGAAGGTCTCACCTGGATAGTGAGGGAGTCAGCAGGTGACCTCAAAAGCGTCCCACCCAGCTCAGGTTTACACTGGCGATAGAAGCTGGGAAGGATGCATAGGCCCCTTCCTTCAGAATGGAGAAGATGCCAAGCCTGCTTTCTTGTCTTATTTTATTTTTACTTTAAAATTAATTACAGAAAAGTAGAAGGAACAGATAAAAAATAAAACTCAGCTGTAATCCCACCACCCAGAAATAATCATTTTCATTATTACCATATTAGTAATAAAATGTCATAGTCTTCCTCCGTGTGCAGGTGCCGTGTGCTGGATGGGCCCAGTGGCTCCCTGCTGGAGCCGTGCCAAAAAGCAGCTAAGGTAGAAGCCTTAGTTTTTCATTATATTTGCTTTTGGATTGTTTGAAATGTTTTACTCACCCTTTCAAAAACAAAAGCCACACCTACCCAGGCTTGTGACACTCACACATACCACTTGAGAGAACCAGCAGTACATATTCTGCATTTTAATATTTATCACAGCAAAATATTATTTCTGTGTTTTTACAGATAGCATTTAAGTCATTTTAATTGTTACCTAATAATTCCGCTTGGGGCATGTATTGCCAATATTTAACCAAATCCCCTGTTGTTAGATATTTAGATGGTTTCCAGATTTTTTGCTATTACAAATAAGGTTGCAAGAAAATGTGTGTGCATACAGTTTGTTTACTGCGTTTTTTGAAGTTACTATTTTTCTTGTCATATATTTTTAGGAGGAGAATGAACCAGTTAAAGAATTTAAGTATTTTTAAGGTTTTTGGTACCTATTATTGAGTCTTGCTTTAGGGCCCTTGTTCACACCTCTTCACTTGCCTAAGCTGGGACATCTGCAACAAAAGTATCTTGAGAGGCAGGTAGGAGATTGGCCCTGAAGTTTGATCCTGGGGTTTATTTCTTGCTCCCCAGGGAACCCTTCAAATCAGCCTCTTCCTCTGGGAGGATTAAAGAGCTGCTACATATAATGTGCTCTGAGCTGCTCCAATGAAAGATGGTGGATAAATAGAACGTGACATCCTCGTCTCCCTCCTTGGCCCCCATATCTCATTTTTCTGGCTGCTAGACCACATATAATTTGCTCTCCAGTTTTCATTGCTCTTGCTACTTTAATGCCTCCATCCTGGTCATCTCCCAGGCGGGCTTTCCTTGCTTTGTACGGTTTGAGTTCCTCCCTGTTGCTCCATACTTTGTTTCTGGTGGATAGCCACTGGTCTCTGGGATCATTATACAAGACCTTTCTTGAACATCATTTGGGTCTCCTTTCCCAAGCAGAAGACGCCAGTAATAGCCAGCTCCAATCATTTTAGTAACAAACTCTACATTTCCACTTTAGAAGGAGAGTTTCCTTTTAGAGGTTGGTTTGACTAGTCTCAACATGCGAGCTAAAATCCCTCCAAGATTATTGCCTCTTTACCTCTTACCATGTGATTAAAAGGAAGCTGAATTTGAAGCTCAGAATTCATACAAATTCATACAGAAGCATTAGTTATACTCCTTGCTACTGTCCTCCAGGATGCAGCTGTCACTCTTTGAATGTAACGTGCTAATGTCAAGAACTGGGTCTCCCCTGGTGCAGACTCACAAAGGAGGCAGCCACAGGTCTCTGCGAAGTAGAGGTACAAGGAGCCAGGAAGGAGCCTGAGTCCTGCAGTGTGAGTGTTTCACGCCAGGGTGTCTACCTGCCCCTCTGGTGACCCCGTTATAGTGTAACCCTTGCTCTGCTGCTGCTATACATTTAATAAAGACAAAATAGTGATCCTTGACTAAAACGATTGAGTCTTGTTTTCTACGTCTTGGTGTTTTCACTTTTTAAGTACGCACATTTGTGTTTATTGAGGGCAGTTGCACTAGGAATTAAATTGAGCTTGCCTTGGTGAATAGACCATTTTTCCTTTAAAGCTATCTACCTCAGTTTTTTTTTTCTCTCTTTTATTTCTCTTTATAACATTTCAAAAGTAATTGCCAGTAATTCGGTAAGTTCATTAACTTGTTCTCTCTTAGGTCCAGGGGATCCGCGTCCCCCGCTGACCTGTGTATACTCAGTCTGTCCAGCAGCTCTATTGATGAGGTCCTCGCCACCTGCTCCTTTGCACGGAGGCAACGGATGGGAGAAATGCAGAGGGATAATGCCTTATCTAGCTTGTGCTTTTCTTGTGTGTCCATAGATTTCCTTTCCCATGCCTTTCTTGTCCATCTTATGGGGTCTGCCAATAGGATCATTGCCTCAGCATTTGTATTCCCAAGAAGTTTGCTTGGTTTATTTCCCCCTGGTTCAAGGTTCTGAGCATTCGTTTATTGAGGTTAAGGACAGTGAATTTTCAGGAAAGAAAATTTTAAAAGAATGTAAAAAAAAAAAAAAATTCCACATCACTGATAGGGTAAAAAAATAATAGAAGGTCCCCTGTAGGGACTCTGACAGTCACACACAGATTCCTGCATTTTCTCCTGCCCACCCCCCAGCTTCCTCTTTGTGGCTGGATTTTCGGTGAGCCTGGTTCCCTGGTTCTAAGCTGTGATTCTGCTCCTCAAGTTAGCTAGATGCTGTACCTGGGGGCATATTGCTAGGTTATAGCAGAGCCTTGGAGGCCCATAGTCGTGGATGTGCTTCTGTGTTTTGAGTGGAGGACAGATAGAGATGAAAGGCATAGGTAGTGGAAAGACTCTTGGAGCAGATACCAAACCAGCATGCAGTGTGACCTTGAGCAGGTTGTTTAACCTTTGGGCCTTACTGTCCTCATTAGTCATGAGGGTCAGCTAAACTGGTTTCTAAGAACCTTCCCATTCTAAAGCAGCTGTATCTATGTAAAGACAGCTTCCTAGACTTTGGATTTAGCTCAAATGCAGGAATGTCTGTTCATTCATATGTTTATTAGCCTGCTCTGTGCCGGGCACCATTCAAAGTTTGGCAAAAGGCTGTTGGGGCAGGTGGCCCTATCTCTGGGATTTGTCCCTGTTGCTCTCCTGTAGAGTCCTGCACACTTGAACTCGGGTCTGATAAAAATCTGTTGCATCCCCTGGAGTTGTCACTAGTAATCCTTGAGACCCAGGCTCTGAGCCCACTTTCAGTCATCGTGTCACTTTCCCTGGCAAGAGGGCAGCCGCCCTGGTGTTCGTGGGCACTTCTTCCTGGGTCTCTAAAGTCTGGGAGAAGCCGGGCTCCCAGAACGCCAGGTGCATTAGTATGCAGGGAATGCTAATACCGAGCACAAAGAATTAGCCTGCTGCTCTGTGATTTCTTCTTTCCTCAGCGGGTGCAGCTCCCTAGCCCTGGTTCACCTATGTGGCCAGCCACCTCCTTTCTCTCATGGGACAGCTGCAGAGCCCCGGAGAGGCCTTTTCTAAAACTAGGAGCAGCCCGCAGCGTCTAGATCAGAGTTAGCCAGTAGAATTTTGGGGATGATGGAGATCCTATCATTCAGTGCTGTCCAGTGTGGTACTCACTCACCACAGGTGGCTTTTGAGCACTTGCAGTGTGGTGAGTGTGACTGAGGGAGTGAAAGTTAAATATTTTTAAATTTAGATTTGAGTAGCCACATGTGCTAGTGGCTTCTGTACTGGACAGCTCAGGTCTGTACACCTGCTGGCCAGCCTGTTTCAAGTCATAGCAAACTTTGAAAGTGAAAGTGGTCAGCAGATGGAGCAGGGGAGCTCCAGCTGCCCCAAGGCTGAAGGACTCAGTGTCTTCAGCCCTCTGTGCCCAGGGAGGGGCTAGGTAGAAGGCTCTGCTCCAGACAAGAGGTAGCTGGAAGGGTGACTTGTCTCCACTGGTTTCTTGGCCCTGAAACCTGAGCGAGCCCGGGGCAGGCAAGCAATTGGCTTCCTGCCTTGGTGTCAAAGGAATTGAAGAGGGGGGCCCTGGGAGGCTCACTCAGCCTTGTCTCTTCTCCTAAGGAATTATGTTGGAACTGGCTCCATGATGCCATAAAATTATTTTCCAGTTTGACTCATGTGTCCTTTAGAGTCATTGCAAACGGCACTTGGTTTCGAGAGCTAAATGTAAGGCTAATAGGGAACACTTTAAATTTGATAACTCCTAGATCATATTGTTAGAGGAGATAAGCAGGAGCAGGTGCTTTTGAATTGACTTCTCAGCATTTTAGCAGTCGCCTTGTCCTTCCTCACCCTACACCCAGGTGCTGGGATGTTCTCGGAGAATCTTGGGATTGGAGGCTTCCCAGACTGGGAGGCCACTGCTGGATTTGCTGATCTTGCTGGGTTGTTCCCGGTGGGGTATGTGCAGGGTGGGTGGGGGGCTCCTGCTGGCCTGGCTAGGGCCTGGGGGGTAAGCCCCCAGCTAGGGACTGTGTGTCTCAGGCTTTGGGGCCCCCTCGAGGATTTGCATTTTTAAGGCCACATCCTGATCTTCTGGGAGGAGGCGGAGAGGGGACGGATGGAAGACCTAGTTCTCAGTTATATAATTAAACTGAGAGTTTCCTTCCTGACGGAACGAAAAGAGGCCAAGGTCATCCTAACTGAAACCTCAAGGTT
Source organism: Myrmecophaga tridactyla (assembly GCA_004026745.1). NCBI lineage: Eukaryota > Metazoa > Chordata > Mammalia > Pilosa > Myrmecophagidae > Myrmecophaga > Myrmecophaga tridactyla. The sequence continues at coordinate 4,234 of PVIY010056406.1, read as the reverse complement.
GCTTCTCTGAAAAGTGGCCTAAGCAAGGGGGCCAAGGGAGGATTCCCCCTCCTGCCTAGCCCGCAGCCCCCATACTGGTCCCGCCACCAGCCGTACCCACGGGGCAGAGGGTCTGTGTGGCATGGGAGCTTCCCCTTGCTTCCTTTTAGGACAAGCCTTGGCTCTCTGGGCACAAAGGCAGAGGCCCCTGGGCGAGCTGCTGGCAGCGGGCTCGCCCCCTCCCCACAAACAGCAGCCCCGCGCAGCGAAAGACGAATGATCTCCGGGGCCATCGAAAGGGTTCACCTCTTTATTTCTGAGGACGTCAGCCTGGCTGGCTCCTCTGGAGTTGTTCATTCCTAGGTAATGATGGTAAAATAGTAGTTCTTCATTAAACGCGGATATGGCTGCTAATTAGAACCCAGGCGCGTATTCTTTACACCTGTTTCATACTCTTACTTGCTTCAGAGTGGAAGGACTTTCTCATCTCTTTCTCTCTCCCCCACCCCCAGAAGAGAATTTCAACTTTAAGACAAACAACTTCATTTACAAGTATGTCTCTAATTAGCTGCAGAATTAGGAAAGCTGAGTTTTCCCCCATAGATCGGCTAAACCCTCGAGGGAGATGGTGGAATAGAGAGAATCGCATTTCCAATTATTTTGTTGAATTGCTAATTTAGTTATTGTGCCTGGTGTAATTGTGATGGGTATTGGGTGTGCAATTCAATTTGTTTTAAATATTTGTGGGAAGGCTGATCAGTAATGGAGCTGACCTATTTTGTGGCCCAAATTGAGAAAAAAGACTAAAACACAACAGCCACAGAGATATAGTTTGTTTCCATTTTTATTTTGATCTCTCTCATCCCTCTTAAGACCACTGATGCAACAAAAGGATTAAATTGAACGATGACAGCACTTTGATCTCCCCTCTTTGAAAGCTGAACCGTCCTGGGTAGTTGCCTATGCAGATATTTTAGGGTAGAGTTTTAGATGCATTGCTGGAGTTGTGTAGTTTCCACCTCCCCCGATTGCATTCTCGTGTGCCTAGAAGTGACTAGGGGTATTGGACTTTTGAATAGTTAGTGGAGAAGACAGTGGAGGCAGTAGCTGCAGCAAATAGTGCAAAGACATCATAACTCCAGTTAACTCCAGCCAGGTGGAAGTCCACTGCAGAACCTGGGACCTGTATGAAAGGAAGGCAGCCCCTCTGGGCGTCACCCTCGTGGGGATTGGTGAGGAGGAGCCCCACTGGTTTTGAGTTGGTTTATGTAGTGCCCTGGTTGGAGCTCCTTGAGGGCCGAGCTTGCTTCTCCTTTCACGGCCTTCCCATCACTCAGCCAGTGTTCGGACCAGCTGGACCACCAGGTCTGCGATTTCATATTGTTTGGATTCCTTTAGGATGCTGAGCAAATAAATCCCATCTGGGGCTAGGGCAGGGCTGTAGCTTGCAGGGTAGAGCCCTGGATAGGGCTTTGCTGGGACTTGAGGTTGCAGAAATAAAGTACCGGACTTGGGCTTTCTGCCCTGGCTACCGTGAAGCTTGTGTATGAGCACCTGGTATTGTTCTGTCAAGGTCAGTGCGGATGACCAGAGCCCCTCACCCTTGGCGTCATGGCCCCAGCCAGGCTCTCTCAGACTTGGAGTAGGACTTGGTTGGGATAGATCAGACGGTGGCAGACCGGGTCATGTTTTTGTTTGTTTGTTTGTTTTTTGAGATTTGAGAATTATTATGCTGCATTATTGGAGCAAAGCCTAACTGATATGAGTGGGAAAAAAGCAAAGAAATGGAATCTTTTTTCCCCGAGCATGTTTTGAGGAAAGGTTTTAATAAAATGGGTCATAGAAGCAGCTGTTGTGTTGAATTTAATGGTAAGAGGATCATTTTGTAATCAGTTAGCTTAGAAAGGTGCCCAGGGTCGATTTCCATGCTTAGCTGCTGAATAGAAGTTTAAGCGTCACTATTCCTACGTGAGAGACCACCAGGGCCTACAGAAGGCGTTTGAGACCCAGGTCCTCTTCATGCTCCAAGCGGGCCCTTCTAGGGGAGTTAGGAGAAAACAGCTAAAGGACGCAGCTTTTCATCTTGAGGAGGGGCTGGGTTTTGTGGGAGGATAGATAGGAAAACCATCATTGTACAAGCAACGGCATGATCTAAATATAAACCAGCTAACTGGGGAGTCTCCCAGTGGGTGTTGAAGGATGAAGAGGAGTTTGTGGAAACAGGTGCAAAGCATGGTAGGAGGGCAGCTGCTGGGTACTGCCAGTAAGGTTGGTAGTTACGGGAAGCATACGGTTGCTGGTGTCCCAGAGTGGCAGGGAGGAGGGCCTAGGTGAGATCTGCACTGGGTCTGCTTGGACTCTGTCCTGTCCTCAGCTGAGAAGGCTGTGACTAGACCTGGCTTTAGAATGGGCACTGGCAAGTGTGTCAGAGACTGAGATGAGTTAAGAGGGCTTATTGGCCACCGAAATCCCTTATGGAACAAATCATGATGTCAATGAGTAATTGTGAAGACAATTGTGGCCATAGATGTTTGATTCAGGAATAACTCTCTTTCCTGGTTTAAAACAAATCAGAGGTGTTTTTTTTTTCCATGTTTAGGGTCATTTTGTTGAGGGGAATATAAAGGACCTTTATTGTATAGTACAGAAATCCTTATTTTACTTGGCCACAAATATCATATATGATTTAGAAAATGACCATTTTTTAGTCTTAAAATTCTCAGCACCAGCATTGAAGTTGGTCAACACGATTTTAGTCTCTTCCAGTTCTAAAATCCCATCATATATTCCTCTCTCTTTCCAAACAAAACAAATCCTAACTGCAATGCTCAAGAAATAACTTCAAAGATAATAGAGCAACAGAATATATATTTATAGCTAAAACTAAACTTCATCAAATATTTAGAGTGAAACATAAAATGCAATCAAACATTTAGATACTTGGAAAGATGTTGATATTTTGCTAAGATTTTCACTCTCTATCCAGATGTCTGGCAACATACAAGGAAAACAAAACTCTTTGTGAATAAACATGATCTCAATTACACAAAATGCATTTTTTTTCCCACTGATTTCCAGTTTTCTTCCTAAGAGAGGACATAACCATGGGTTGGGTGTTTGTGGATATTAACAGTCATGGTTTTTTAAACCACAGACCACTATATTTAGTCATTTCAATGCCTGTGTCAATTTAACAAAGACTGAATTAGGTGACTGAAAGTTTTGGCAATTCTGTGCCTGTTGCTATAGTCATTTTGATATCACTCAAAATAAAAACAACGATCTACTTCCCACATATGAATTTTTACGAGGGCTTAATAACTCCTGAGAAGGAGGTATTTCTCTTAAAAATTAATTTTATTTTCAGAAAGAAATAATCAACTATGTCTTTCTAACCACATGAATTCTAGATATATCCCTTTGGTATTATTAATCTTGCTTCAAAATATTTTCTAATATCAGAGAAAATCTTGGCCCATAGAGTACCATTTAATTTTTTTTTAATTTTAACTTTTTTTTACTGTATAGTATAACATATATACAAAGCAAGGAAATAAAAAAGCAATAGTTTTCAAAGCACTTTTCAACAAGTAGTTACAGGACAGATCCCAGAGTTTGTCATGAGCTACCATACGATCCTCTCAGATTTTTCCTTCTTAGCTGCTCCACAATATAGGAGGTTAGAGGGCTTAAATGGTTTTTTTTATCATCACAATAGACTTTTTTCTTTAATTTTTTGTGAAAAATATCATATTTACAAAAAAGCTATAATTTTCAAAGCACAGCACCACAATTAGTTGTAGAACATATTTCAGACTTTGCCATGGGTTACAATTTCACAATTTTAGGTTATTACTTCTAGCTGCTCTAAGATACTGGAGACTAAAAGAGATATTAATTTAATGATTTAGCATTCATATGTTAAATCCTATCTTCTCTGTATAACTCCATCATTACCTTTGATCTTTCCATCCGTCTCTTTAGGGGTATTTGGGCTGTGGCCATTCTAAATTTTTCATATTGGAAGGGTCTGTCACTTATATGGGGTAGGGAGATGGATCTATCTGATGTTCTGGAGAGGCTGGGCTAGATTTCAGGACTTATCTGGACCAGGGGCCCATCTGGAGGTTGTAGGTTTCTGGCAAGTTAGTCTAGTGCCTGGAACCTTGTGGAATCTTATATATTGCCCTAGGTGTTCTTTAGGATTGGCTGGAATGGTCCTGGTTGGGGGTTGGCAGGTTATGATAGGTAGCAA